>JAOEJI010353313.1:0-10728 GCA_025448255.1 Umimayanthus chanpuru | reverse complement strand
TGCAGCAGCGCCTTGGATATTGCCCGCAGTTTGACGCGCTGATTGACCGTCTGACAGGCCGCGAAATGCTGACTATCGACGCCTGCCTGCGAGGGATCTCCGACGACAAGATCGAAGAACTGTCAAAAAAGAAAGAAATGTAAAACGTGTAACAAATTACACCCCACTGCTCTTCATGGAGATATCAAGAAAGGATGTGGAATATGTAAATATGTAATTTGTGCCGCGACTGGCTGCTCCGAGCGTTTTTCACTTTTAATATACAAGGAAACTGATTCTTATACGTTAACGATTGTAGTCTATTAACGATTCACCTAAGTTTCTAAATATGTTAGTTTATTGAAGAATATTTTGAATATCACTGCGAAATTCTGCCAAGATTTTGGACAAGATCTGAACGATCAGTCACGGATCGTTTCACCGGCCTGTGCCAAACTGCTTGTGGGAAAAACTTGCATCGTATAACGCACTATCCCCGAGAAAAGGAAAACGCGATCGACAACAACTACGGAAGAAGTTACAATCAAGCCATTATTTGTTCTTACTGACCGCAATAGGAAACGGCAACATGATCAGAACAACACGAACATAACGAACTTTTTATATAATCAAGGCGACACCTTCGAAATACAGCAACAATACAAATCAATGAAATGGCCATGTACCACCTAACTACATCCAAATACCAACAACGACCGACAGGAAACCTATGATACCCTCCCTGCTAATCACAAATGCTTGTCATCTTACAAACAAGATCAACGAGCTGCCAGGAGTTATAGAAAACAACAACGTAACCTTGTCGATTGTCACAGAATCTTGGATCTCAAGTGCTATTCCAAACTCAAGTACTTCGATCGGCGGAACTACATCACTCACCAGAAAAACCGAGAGAGTAGACAGGGCGGTGGAGTGATAGCGGTATATCAAAAGCGATTTGAAATCGAAAGGTATCACTACTTTATAAGACAATACAAAGAGTTGCTGTGGCTGAGACTATACCCCACGAGAATTCCAAGGCCACATAGCTGTATCGTTAGTGCCGCTGTTTACTTCCCTCCTGGAAAAAACGCTGCAGAAGAAAAGGAAAGGACTGACTATCTAACTCAATGCTTAGACAAAGTACTTCAAGACACTCCCTCTGCCGGTATACTGCTATAGCCGGCCACTTTAAGCAGCTGGACCTCAGCGGCTTATGTAGGATGTTCAGCCTGCGCAAACTATCTTATTAGCACTTATCTTCGCGAGACTTAATTTTCGCAATTTTCGCAATTCAAAAAATTTCGCGATATTAAAGTTTCGCAAAAGAAAATTACCGCAGAAATTATGACGCGAAATTTAGTGACCTTTAGCATCACATTGCAAATGGATGGAGCAAAGCGAGAACAACCTTATCGCCTAAAGATCCATTTGAAAACGTTGAGTCGATCCTAATCTAAAAGCTAATTGGCACCGCCATCTAGTTAAAGAGAGCCTCCATTGTTATATCAATGTAATTTTTAAAGATTTTATATGTTGCTGATATTTGTGAACATTTCAGCCAGTTGTTTGTTGCATTTCTATTCCATTATGGTTAAATATAGTACAGAAATGGAAGTTTAAAAAATGAGCACCAGTTACTTGATTCGCAAAATTTGATTACCTTGAAAACACTGAATCGTCAAATCGAGATATTTAAGCCCCGAAAAATATTTCCATTCCAAATTCGCGAAATTAAAATCGCGCTAAATTAAGTGATGTTAAAGTAGTAAACGCCCCAACCTGCGGCATCAACGTTCTTGTCTAGATTCTCACAAACATGCCAGAGCCATTTGACCCTGTAAAGCATATTTCTCCACTGGGGAGGTCTTATCACCAATGTCTTCTTGTGCAGCCACAATTGCAGGTCAAACTGAAAGCCGCTACCGGGAGATTAGAAAGATATAGTCGGGAAATCTAGCAGACTTGACTATAAAACTAAATAAGGAAGGCTGGAATGAAGATGTTCAATGCCCCTAATGTCGACCGCAAAGTTGTGGCTTCACCGAAACTCTAAACTATATGCTAGACGAAACGATGCCAGTGTAGAAAATCCGTATGCACCCCAGTAACAGGCCATGGATGAACCCCATATAAAAACTGAGATCAAGGAAAGACAACGCGCGTTCGTGAGAGGGAATACGGAAAATATCAGCATCTCTGCCAAGAGTCATGACAATGGTGACGAAGGCAAAATTGAAATACTATGAAAACAAAACTGCAAACACTTGCACCAAAAATCCGGCTAAATTGTTAAAGTCTATATATCAAGTCTATATGGCGCTGTAGATTCGAATCAAATTGCCCCGGTGAAGATTTGTCCGAAGTGGCTGAAAAAATACAAGATGCATTCTCCAAACCATGGGACAATCACACTCTCTCATTTCCAAACATTCAGCTAGCTAACCTTCCTGACCATCCACCAAGCATCGCCGGTGCTGGGCAGGTGAAAGCAACCCAAAGCGACCCGAGTGCCAGGAAAGCAACAAGAGCCAACAATATTCCAGCATGGGTTCTCAAGAAATTCTCTTACGAACTAGCACTTGTTGTTCATAACATCATAACAACCAGCATTACCGAGAGGAAGTCTCCAACACTTTATAAACACGCGCTTGTTAGCCCGATTCCCAAGGTTCATCTTCTAAAGATATCAAAAAGGATTTCCAACAAATATCTTTGATCCTGGTCCTCGGTAAAAGAGCCTTGGGAAAGTACAGATATCTCTAAACAAATCAGCTATCACAGCTACAGGGAATCAACATACCTTCACCCAGGGATGCTCAACTGTGTCAGCTCTTATCAACATCACACAGAGCTGGTTCAGTGACACTGACAACAGCCTTACAGGCAGAAACAGCATTCATGCACTGTTCCTCGACTTACGCAAGTCTTTTTGATTGTGTCGACCATTCTTTCTTGCTGTCAAAGCTGAAGGCCAAAAACTTCCAACTACCGTATCGACAATTAGACCATGTCCAGCGATGATCCCACAAGGCTGTGTGATTTCCACCCTCCTCTTTAATATCCACATCGACGATATCGAAGACGCAATACCAAACGAACTGTTCAGTCAAGTGCGAGTATGCAAATCCACTGATGACAGCACAATGTTTATGAAAATTCCAAGGTGTAACGAGTTCAAAATGCAAGCTGTGCTCGATAGCCTCAAATGATGGGCCGACATCAACAACAGGTCACTCAACACCACAAAAACAAAAGATATGTGGCTTTGTTTTCTATCGGTCGGCACTGCAGAACCAGAAAGACTGAAACTATCCAGCGTTGAAATCGAGAGGTCCCAACCTTCAAATTATTTGGTGCTTGGCATCAGGAAATCCTGCGTTAGAACCATCACATCAACGAGACTGTTAACAATGCAAACAAGAGGCTACATTATCTGAGGGACTGCCGTAAAGCACAACTACCACCAGATGTGGGCACTACAATATACTGTAGGAAGATCCGCCCACTACTTGAATACGTCTCGCCAGTATGGGGAGGGTCCACCGGAATATCTCGCAAATGAAATTCAGCTAGTTCAGAACAGAAGTCTTGATATCATAGCCGTCCTCAGAAACACACCACCATGCAGCACTTGCAAAACGGACAGACGAAGCAGCAAAAGCAGAACTGCAGTGAATGATACGAACTACACTTTTATCAAACCGTCAAGGTCATGCAAATTTAAGCTTAAGATATTCTGCGGAATTGTCTTCCATTATCTAGGACAAGCAGACACTTAACCTCTTTTTTACCTAGATCTAGCCGCATTTTATCCGCCCAATAAATTTTCGACTTGCTCTCTATCACAGTATATTTTGTAGTTTTTTAAATATATGTATATACTAAGTTAATTTTATCATTCGTGTTAATTTTTATGATTCGTATTGTAAGACCATTGTATAATTTTAAAGAGATGACGAACAAAGTGCATTATTATTATAAGAAAGAAGGCGCGATTCCAGGGCCAGAAGATAACTCAAGTCAGTCGCATTGCACGAAAACTATGACAAAGGGTACCTGTGAGAGCAAAAGCAACTCAGTGATCGTACCTGTTTGGCTGTCACAGGTTGGAGATCCAAATGGAGAGAAACCAGTCTATGCCATATTAGATGATCAATCAGAAGCAACGTTCGTGTTAAAGAAAGCGCTTATTTCTCTCGCCATAAATGGCCCCCAAACGCAGTTGCTTCTCACAACAATGCATGCCGAGGATGAACTGCTTGAAGGCCAAAAGATTAAAGGTTCTGTTGTGATCAAGTATCTATTCAGCTTCCGACAACATTCCGAAGTAAGAATATTTCAGCCAATAAAGGTCGAACGAACCATAAGCATACTACGCATATGGCCGCATTTATACCGAATTTGCAGACCAACTTTTGCCTTATCGAGATTGTTTAATAGGAACAAACTGCCCTCGTACCACGTGAAGTGATCCCAGGCGCTGACAGTTGTTCCTGTGCGCTACGAACTGTGCTAGGCTGGGGAATAGTTGGCCAAGTTATTCAGACCAAGGAAGATTTCGAATGCAAGTATATTCACAGTATTGTCACTCATTGAATTGTAACGGAGCCAGAAGTCACAACCTGTCGTAGTATTGATTCAGCAAGCGCCAACAAAAGAAACCTGCCAGTTCTCTCTCAAGACACGTGTGAGGGAAGTAATCAATCCTACCCAGGTAAGCCAGATGCTAGAGCTAGATTTTTTTTGGAAAAGAGAAAGAACAGCCAGCGCTATCGAGTATGACAAGAAGTTTTTGGAAAAGATGGCGCAGAGCGCAACATCTCTTAAATGAATTTTGGACTCGTTGGCGGAGAGAGTTCTTGAAGTTTTTACAAGAGCGCCAAAAGTGGGTTCGTCCACGCCGTAATCTTGAGGCAGGCGACATCGTTCTAATCAAGGACGAACAGCGAGTGCGAAACAATGGCAACTTGCTTGCGTAGAGAAACTGTTTCCCGAAACCGATGGATGTACTCGAAATGTCAAGCTTGCTGTGGGCAATCCGACCCTAGATGACAATGGTCGAAGAACCAGGCCAACTTCATTTCTCGATTGTCCTATAGTTTGAGAATCGATTGCAAGTTCCAGGTCCCGAGCTGCAAAACCAAGAGACTACAGAATAGTTTGTTTATGCCAATTGTAAATAGTTTTTTAGATTATTAAAGTAGTTAATTTTTAAAGTAGCATATATCATATTTTATCGTAAAATTTTGAATAATTCAGTTTTCAGCTGTAATTTTAAGATTATAATAAACCATCTAAACCATCCAATCCATCCATCCAGTACAGGAGTTGGTACTCTTGGTTTCCAGTGTGGACAACAGTAACCGGGGAATCCCCGTTGAGGAGCTGACAGATTCACGATAAGTGAACACTGAGCAATATTGTATTCAGACATCATATTTAATGTTGGCAGTGTTCCTGGGGGACCACCCGTATGACTGTTTGGAAAACTGCTGAACATCTATAGTTTTAGTTTTTGCGTGGCGCCGATTGCGTTATTAGTTCAGCCAAGGAGTCTCAACTTTGCGGATTTGTGTACTTTGCGGACGCACTCCATACCAAGAGAACAACGGTATGTAAATTTTCCTTATGCTGTATAGTACATTTATATTTATTGTTATCATTGATGTAAGTTACCGTTTAGTTTAGTTTAGTTTAACATTACCGAGTTGTTTTCATTGTAGTTTACTTTGATTTCACGATCTACGTCAGTTAAACATGCCTCTTGGAACTGTGTGCTATTGCGATATCAGCCAATGCGATGATGGCCGTTTACAGTGAAACGTTGTCATCGAACTGTTCGTAACGAAATGAAATGAGTTCAGATAGCGATGACTCTAAATCAGTCGACTCCCAAGAGACTACCTGTGCGTTCCGGCACTAGAATAAGAATTCCAACGGCGAAATGGAAGGAGTATTTCTTGGACAAAATGAAAGATGCCTTTGCGTCAGCTAAAAGAGCTTTAATTGCAGTGTTTGTGTGCCGTATACCGAGCCGGCCTGGGAGTAGTGGACGAAGCTGAAATGATGCATTATGTCTTCTTACTCTTCCCTACCTATCCGCAGTCCTCTGCTTTTATAGACAAGAGCGACAACTGTCAGTTCAAGAAGACTTGTACAGCTACAGCAAAAGCAAAACTTTGTTGCGACCTTGATGGCGTGAAGTATGCGGAGCACGCCCTCGAGTGGGACAGACCCAGAGTGGGGCAGATCGCCCTGTACATGTTCATCGAAGCAGTTATGTTGATGGTACTGATCCTAATAAGACAGGTCAAATTCTTTATTGGTTAGTATGTTCACTTGCGTGCTGATGAAGAGTACGAGTCACGGAGAAAGACTGAAGAGGACAAAAGATAATAATAATAATAATAATTTATAATACTAATTTAGTATTTTTAAAGCGCTGTTTACATATGAATATGAGCAACAGCGCTAATTGAGTAATTCACAATTATGATAAATACAATATTAAAAACTCTTATTACAATAAGTGGAAAAGTTTAAAGAAGAATGAATCTATATATAAGTACTATATCAAAACTACGTAAAACTAAGTATGTATTAAAAAATTTCTATGTATAAATAAGTAGACATCAACAACTATAAGCGATTTTAAAAAGTAAGTTTTAAGTTGCTTCTTGAAAATAATAAAATTCTCTTGTCTCCGGATCTGTATGGGAAGCTTGTTCCAAACCTAAGATTGGGTGCGGCCGACACGAAAGCCCTATCACCCAGCGTCTTCTTATTCAGTCTGGCAGGAGGCTGAAGTAATGTGTGAACTAATAAGTCTGAAGTAATAAGTAAGATGTAATAAGGCTGAAGTAATAAATAAGATGTGTATGCTGAGCGTCACCGTTTGAACTCAGTGGACAAGGACGCTATTGGGAAGGAGTCGGTGGTGATAAAAGGTCTGACTGAAGCTTATCGAGGAAAAGCTATGACAGCCGTCGACCATCTGTCTTTTGTCATACTACGAGGAGACTGCTTTGGTCTCCTTGGCATTAATGGTGCTGGTAAAACCGTTACATTCAACATGCTGACGGGTGACCTTGCAATCACTGAATGGACCGCATTCATAGATGGCTATGACATCTAAAAACATCTAAGACAGGTGCAGCAGCGCCTTGGATATTGCCCGCAGTTTGACGCGCTGATTGACCGTCTGACAGGCCGCGAAATGCTGACTATCTACGCCCGCCTGCAAAGGATCTCAAGAATAACGTTTTATTCACCTCACTTTTGCATTCGAGTTAAATTAAGAAAGAAGGATGTTATATAAATAGATAGGTGCTGGTTGCCTGGAATAACCATAGGGGCTATACGAGCCAGGCAATCAGAACTCTATTTTGATTGAATGTGTTTTGATCGGTTATTTGGGGGGAATAGCAGAAACAAAGCAAAAATAGAAGGAAAAATAAAGTTAGCGGAAAAAAAGCTGCAAAAATGGTCTCTACAAGAAGATAAGTACAGTCATATCTAGAAAATCAATATTTTACATTTCGTATTTGAGTCGAATCATTAATGATTTACAAATAATGCTAAACATTCATACATAAGTAGGAAATAGTAAGAAAGAATATAAATGATTGTTTAGCTGCTTGATTTAATAATTTAGGGTGAACGTTTCTTTTAACCTGGCTTTGAATGTCTTAAAGGAAAGAGTTTTTAAGTCAAATGCATTCCACACTTTAGCTCCAATGAATTTTATTCTGAATTTGCCATAATTAGTTCTTGCTTTTGGGAGTGCTTATGTGTGCCTGGAGGACAGCCTTGTACTATAATTATGTACTTTGCTGATTGACAGAAAACAGCTATCGAAGACCGCGGGTAGTTGATTTTTATGGAACTTGTACATGAATATACTGATAATCAGATCAGAAAGTTTGATTATGTTTGTCTGCTTGAACAGCGGACTGGAGTGTTCGTGAAATTTACAAAAGGTTATAGTTCTGACGGCTCGTTTTTGTAATATAAATAGTGGGTTTATGTTGGTAGGATACGTATTACCCCATACAACGAGTCCATATGTAAGGAATGGATATATAAAAGATTAGTATAGATTTATAAGAATATCGAGATGCACATAATAACGGACTATTGATAATACCGATACTTCTCTTCATTTTTATCGAGGTTGATTTAACTTTGACGACAAGATCAAAGAACTGTCAACAAAGAAAGACACGTAAAACAGGTAACAAATTACACCCCTTTGCTCTTCAAGGAGATATCAAGAAAAGATGTGGAATATTTCTGTTTTTAGAAAGGATGTGAAATATTCTTGTTTTAAGAAAGGATGTGGAATATTCTTGTTTTAAGAAAGGATGTGGAATTTTGTTGTTTTTAGCTGTATAACTTAGATCGTTTCATTAAGTGACAATTTTTTTGGCCAATTAAGTTTTTTATTATACCGTTTTATATATCTTCAGGCAGTTTACCTTGAAAGGCCCTAGACCTGTTGCAGTCTGTTCTCACTGTATAAATCTTTCATATACATTGCTTTGTTATACAGTGGAAGCTCAATAAACGCGACTGGCTGCACTAATTTTTGCTCCGAACTTTTTTTCACTTTTAATATACAAGGAAACTGATTCTTATACGTTTACTATTGTAGTCCATTAACAATTGACCTATATTTTTAAGTATGGTTTTTAATCAAGAATGTTTCTGATATCACTGCGAAATTCTTCCAAGATTTTGGACAAGATCTGAACGATCAGTCATGGATCGTTTCAGCGGCCTCTGCCAAACTATACTTGTGAGAAAACGTGCCTCGTACAACCTGCTAGCCCCGAAAGGAGGAAAACATGATGGACAACAACTAAGGAGAAGTTACAATCAACCAGTTATTCGTTCTTACTGACTGCAATAGGAAACGGCAACATGATCGAAACAACACGAACAAAGCGAACTTTTTAAGTATTCAAGGTGACACCTTCGAAGCACAACGACATGCAAGTACAAAGCAGCGAAACGGCCATGCACCAACTAAGTATATCCAAATATCAACAACGACCGATAGGAAACCTACGATACCCTTCCTGCTAGTCATAAATGCTTGTCATCTTACAAACAAGATCAGCGAACTGCAGGGAGTTATAGAAAACAACAACGTAACCTTGTCGATCGTCACAGAATCTTGGATCTCAAGTGATATTCCAAGCTCGAAGGGAACTACATCACTTATCAGAAGGTTCGAAAGAGCAGACAGGGCGGTGGAGTGATAGCGTATATCAAAAGCGATTTAAAATCGAAAGGTATCGCTAGTTTAGAAGACAATCAAAGGCAGAGAGTTGCTGTGGCTGAGACTGGCCTTCACCCAGGGCGGCTCAACTGTGTCAGTTCATATCAACATCACACAGAGCTAGTTCAATGACACTGACAACAGCCTGACAGGCAGAAACGGAAACCAAGCACTGTTCCTCGACTTCCGCAAGTCTTTTGATCTTGTCGACCATTCTATCTTGCTGTCAAAGCTGAAGGCCAAAAACATCAACAAGCTAGAGTCTATGGCTTTGGAGCAAGAGCTTTCTAAGCTCCCGTACCCAACAGGTAAAACTTCCAACTACCATATCGACCATGTCCAGCTGGGATCCCACAAGGCTGTGTGATTTCCATCTCTTCTTTAATATCCAATACGAAACGAACTGTGCGATCAAGTGCGTGTATGCAAATATGCTGATGAGTGCACAGTGTTTCTGAAAATCCCAAGGTGTAATGACAGCAAAATGCAAGCTGTGATCGACAGTCTCTAACGAAGGGCCGACATCAACAACATGTCACTCAACACCACAAAAACAAAAGATACGTGGATTTGTTTTCTCTAGGTCGGCACTGCAGAACCAGAAAGACTGAAACTATTTAACGTTGAAATCGAGAGGGTCTCAACCTTTAAATAACTTGGTGCTTGGCATCAGGAATATCTGCGTTGGAACCATCACATCAACGAGACTGTTAAGAATGCAGACAAGAGGCTACATTATCTGAGAGACTGGTAGAGGCCCCACTGACCATATTTTACTATAGTAAACGTCAAGTTTACTATAGTAAACGAGTAGTAAACGAGTTTTGTCGTGTGGCCGGTTTTTTGAGGTTTACTATGGCAAAATTTGCTCTAGTTAGTTGCGTTGGCAACAGCGGAAACATGAAAGGGAAATTTACTATAGTAAGCTTATCTTTACGATTTTAAAACCGGGGTTTATCAATGGTTTATCTAAACTTTGTTTGCTTTGGTGTCAAGTTGTTATGTATTTTGAGAAGTTTCAGACCCATGAACAGCAGGATGCAGACTTTCGAAAGTGTTGGTCTTCTCATTCTGCATGATTTGGACCTGAGATCGAACGAGAGACTCTCTGTAGACGACTTCTATATTCCCGTACTTGTACTGTATTAAATGGGTCACCAGCAACCGTTTGAGGCCTTGGAAAAAGCCCATGCACAACACGTCTGGGAATTCTCTGTGTGCTTCGTAACTTTTCGGCCATAACCCACAACGACACTGAACAAATATCGCCGAATGCCACGGTGGAAAGGTTATATAAAACTAAGGCTCTCCGGACAAGTGCCAGTAAGAGTAACAAAACAACAGAACAAATTATAGCTTCTTGCTCCATGTTATTTTAAACTGGGTTTTTAAAACGCCAGCAAGTCGCAACACTGAACGACGAAATCAGTCGTGAGTGAGCCGGCTAAATTTAAATGAAACCT
>JAOEJI010353202.1:0-10732 GCA_025448255.1 Umimayanthus chanpuru | reverse complement strand
ACACACTTGTCGATAAGAGTAGGCTAATGCCGGTGTTGTGGACTGTCACCTCCTCCCCTATAAAGGGCAGCCATTAATCTTCGGTCATGAATGGTAGGCTGTACAGGTAAATAAATAACCCCAAGCTGCGTGTCCTGATGAGGGACGTGCACTACAAATTGGCCAAAGGTACTTTTCAGGAACTCAATGGCACCCAAGAAAACTGCTCTTTGTTATCACACAACATATTCACACCTTGACTATACTTATACCATAGAGCTTAAAGGAAAAATAATAAACTAACCGTTCCAATGGCTCTCTTACCACAATTTAAATACAAATTTGTTTATAAAAAAACGCACACACGCACACAAAAGAAAGCCTATACTAGTTTTAGCATCTGAAAAATGTAAAAAGAAGTCAAGGCAAGTACAAGGGCAGGAGATTTAGTAGGGTCGCTGAGTGCACAAAAACAACAATGTCTTTTGTTTCATCTGGGTCATAACCCCAAACTATGTGTCTTGATGAGGGACTTGCACAGTGCAAATTGGCCAAAGGTACTTTTTCAGGAACTCAATGGCACCCAGAAAAACTGCCCTTTGTTATCACACAACATACCCACACCTTGACTATACCATAGAGCTTAAAGGACAATAACTAACTTCCACCTGCTCTGTCACCACAATTTAAATACAATTTTGATTTTAAGAAAACACACACACACGCACACAAAAGGTCTCTAGTAGTTTTAGTATTTGAAAAATGTAGAAAGGAGTCAAGTACAAAGTACAGGAGATTTAGTATGGTCACCGAGTGTGGCATAAAAGCAACAATGCGGGAGTCGGAACTCTTGTCAGTTTCGTCTGGGTCATAACCCCTAAACTTCTAATTGTGCATGTGTGTCTTGATAAAGGACTTGTACTACAGATTGGCCAAAGGAACTTTTTCAGGAACTCAATGGCACCCAGGAAAAATGCTCTTTGTTATCATGCACTCAACATATCCATATACCATAGAACTTCTAATCTTTTAAAGGACAACAACAAAAGACAAGTACAGGCTCAACACTGTTTGTTCATTTATTTTAAAATGTGTCCATTTGACAATATGGTACATGTCCACTGGATGAGTTTTCAATCATTCCTTGCCCAATTAGACCAACTGTTTACAAACTGACCTAGAAAGGGTTCAGAAAAGAGCCTTAGCTTGTATTTTTCCTGGTAAACCCTATGCCGAAGCACTTAGTATCGCCGATTAGTCTCGATCAGCGAGCACCACAGCGCTCAGTATTACAAAGAAACTGTTTCAGTTAATAGCTGACGATCCTGGAAATAAGCTCCATCATAAACTGCCAGACATCACACAGCCTCACACGATACAATCTTAGAAGACCGAGTAGATTTACACTCCCCCTAGCAAAAACAAAGAGGTTCGCATTTAACTGCAATGTGATCAATAAACAAGTCTATCTATCTATCTATCTATCTATCTATCTATCTATCTATCTATCTATCTATCTATCCAGATGGCTGTTATTAGCCTGCGAAGAGCAGACGGTTTATCTTCTATGATACTAGAAGATAAACCGTCTGCCTTTCGCAGGCTAGCTGTTATCAGTTGATCTAAGAAAACTTAAACATTAGTACAGTTGTTTCCAGTGTTCCTGATCGAGATCTGCATCTTCATCAGTTTATATCTAGGTATACCAACAACATAATCATCTTTCATAGCCAACAGATGCTCCAACAGATAAGGACTAAGGTTCACAATTTACATCACAAGTACCATTTTATTGTGCTGATCACACTCAATGACATGAAACTTATAACCAACTGAATTCATTTTGGACGCAAAGTGCAAACTTTATAAGAACAAACTTTCTACGATCATCTATAGGCTCAGATTTTAAGAACAAGTTAGAATAAACCCCTCAGCCTTATTATATAAAGCACAAGCTTGGATCAACAAAATCAGTCCAAGTTTTCAACTAGAGCGCTTTTGTAACAAAAACAAATCGATTAAGAACAAATAAGACTTACTCTTTGCCAAAGTGGGAAGCAATAACAGCGAGCCACGACCAAGGTTTCCTTGTTATATTGGGATGGATCTGCAGTTCAAACTGATTTGGGTATATATCGCTTTGAGGAGACTCAGAGCTCTCAGTTCAGTATGCCAAGAAAAAATTCTGATACTTTGTAATATTAGTCAAATCTGGAGTGTATGGTGTGAAGCAAAATCGGGTTTTTCGGTTTCTTATCACATCTGTACTTTCCCTCACCTGGTCTGTTGTTCACATTCTGATTTTAAACAGAGTCAACTGTAGAAGCAAAACAACGGACTCGCTACTGAAATATTATCCTGTAACAGTCAAGGAGAGTCCCAGGTGTCAAGGTTTATATTTCTCCAACGAAAATAAATGATAAGTGAAATCAAAGACGGCAAGAACAGGGTTAAAACAATAGTTTCGACTGAAATACGAAGCTGTAGCGCTAAAACTAAAACGCCAACTGGACGGTTGTTCTTTAGTACAAGCAAATGAGTTCACTTGTCTTGCATCTTTGTAAAAGATAAACTTCCTAACAATAGACTTTTTGCAGCTGGAGGCTATACAGGAACGAAGAATGTGCCAGACTCGACGCAAGTAATATAACTTGACTGAAAAGTGTGATTTTGCTTTGTTTACATTTCGGACAGTATGTTGGATTTTGTACCATGCACCTCTTGCTGCAAAAGGCCTATCGTTAGAGACATTACTGATTTATCTTTTCGAGTCGATCCAAACAATCTCTCTACAAAAATAATCTGTTGCAAAGGTACGAAATTCAAGAATATTTGCTTAGTGTCTAGCTACCGGCCTACTATTTTCGTATTTTTAAAAGTTCATAAGTAAACTAGTAGCCGTCATGGATTATGACAATGAGTTCAAAAGGCATCAGCAATGTAAATATTATTCTTAGTTGCAGATGTACTCTGAAAACGATACAGATCGAGTGTGATAACTCCAAAATTTGTTGTTTATTGAACCCCAATCATTTGACTTTCACTTGACTTATCAGCTACTGAGTACACTGAAAGCCCTGAAAAGTTCACTTGAATTTGCTATATGTAGTCTAGTGGGCAGCAAGCAGTGGCAAGAAACAAAAACATCTAGAGCGACAAGCATTTCGCTTGTTTCCTGATTATATTTAGAAACAAACAATATATACTCATTAGAATGTTATCAAATGGTGGGAAATGTTTCCGTGTTCTTGAATAATTTTCTAGAAGGGAAAATTCCCTTTTGTGAGCAGAACATTTGCCACGTAAGGAATTTTGACATCCAGCTAGCGCAGTTGTCAAAAATATTATTTATTAGCTGGTTTAAACTTTAACTTTATTTGCGAATGAACTTTGTTAATTCTCAGTGTATGTGAGAATGATTTGAAGATGACATACATGTAAGGCCATGCAAAGTATTTGTGTTTGAATGTTTCGAGCTAAAACCAAGAGCTTATCATTGTACAGTATATATGCTTTGTAGAATTACAAGTATATATAGGGAAGTCTAGTTTTTCGTGACTGTTTAAGAGTTACAAATAACTTAAAACTCTAAATGTTAAAAACTGATGATAAATTTGTACAAACCCTTTTTCCCAAAGTACATCCAAAGTTATGAATCCAAATTACAGCTCTCTGATTGAGCCAAGTCTAAACCTTACACAGTTTCTCTCCAAATGCAATCCCGACACAACTGAAATATCATAAGAATTTACACGGTTCCTTCGGCACAACGCACACCGCCATTAACTGGTCCACGTGTACAATAGAGTAGATAAGATCGCGGTATGAAGATTTTGGGACACGATCAATATATATAAAGATGTTGGCACTGACGATTCAGTGAGTTTTCGGACTTTTTGTATAGCTTTTATAGTTTTTCACCTCTGAAGATTGGTTTAAGTTTCCTTAACTGCTGGCAAACGACCAGTAAAATGACTCAAGAAAGGATATTCACGGTTACAAAACACTCCTTTCAATATAAAGAAAATCTTTGGGTGTGTGGGTGTGACTGATCAATACATTGACCCACGAAGGAAATATATGATAGTTGATACGCCACCAAACTCAACGCCGGGCATGGTATGCAAGTGTACATATACATGTAATATAGCTGCAACTCAAAACTAATCTTTTCTTTACAAGCAATAGTTCAACAGTGGTTTAAAAGTAATAAATTTCTCATATACTCTGAAATCAAACTCGTTCAGGTATGGAATATTGCCAAATTTCTGCTCAGCCACATTCACACCGGCATTGCTAAGGATTGCTCGCAAAAAAATTTAGCATCTAACAAACTTATAACTTTGGGCTTGGCTTTGCCATTTTTGTCGTATATTATGCAATTTAGATATGTATAACTGTAAACATTCTGTGACTCATTTTCAATAAATATGAACGCAATTTGCAACACGCTCAAACCGAGGAGCATGGAAGGGCGGATGTATCGTAGCATAACTTATATCCTCGTGCACGTGAAATTCGATACGTACCAAAAGCAAATATCCTAATGGCCTGTAAAATCACAGGCAGTTTTTCCCCAGCAAGGATTTCAGGCCATCAGTTCTATAAATATCTCTAGAATTTTACACCCGTGCAACGAAGCAAAATTTCATATACAGGGAAATTTGCTAACCAGTAACAACTCGGGCAAGTTCGGGCAGAGCGGCCATGGCACATGGTCCAAGTTCCTAGCTCAGCAGATTAGTGATTCATTATTAAAACTGCTAGTTCTTCAATGTCAGCAAAGCTTCAGCTTTTCAACAGTCATGCAGCCGTCAGGTAACAGGCTGTAGAATCTTATTTGACGCTTTCCTGTGAAATCCATTTTTCACCTCATTTCAAATTCGGTCTTCTGTCGCTGTGAAATGGTCGAGTTATCTCCGTGCCGCGGGGTGCAAAGCTTTGTAGTACACATCCCTTTCCTTTTTAGTTTTCTCCAACTCCGTTCGCATACGGCTCAGCTCCTTCATCAGTCGTTTCACTTGGGTTTCCAGATTGGCTTTGCACTTTACTCGCTTGGCCCTGCAGCTCTGAGCATACCCTCTGTTTTTCAGGCATCTTCGCTTCTGTCTTATTTTCTTAATTTTTTCCGTGGACTCTCCTCGAAGAAGTTTGTTGAGCTGTTTGACTGGCATGTCTCTCAGCTCTTCTTCGCCAAGCTCGTCGATATTTCTAGGGGGGCTCAACGGATTTCCTGGACTGGTTGGCGGACTATCGCTTGTACTCGTAGTGGAGATGGTTGACAACATCTCATCTAGGTCATCAATTCCCAAATTCATGTCGTCAGACCGCATGCTTTCTTCCATCCAATTCGGCATTCCGTTTTCTTCAAAATTTGTCTTGTTGAGCAAGCTCTCTATAGGATCATAGTCAACACTTGTTGGCGTCAAAGGATAAAATGTCTCGCTCACGTTGTTATTTTGATCAGAGAAATCCATGTCGATTCGCAAAACACTCTTGTCGTTAACGCAATACGGTTGTTCTGACCGGAGAAGTGCAGTTTCGTCAATGTTATTTTGAAAGCGGACCAATCAAATTGCATTTTTATGACAGTTTAGAATTCTAGCTCATTGTGAAAACGGGGAATCCCCTAATATTGAAGTTGGACTGGATAAAGAATCATCCAAACTTCAAATAATTCCCTCTATTCACTTTCAAAAAGTTTCAAATTGAAATGGTGGAACTCCTCAAAGAGAGGTATATAAGAATTCTCGTTTTGACTTACCATTAAAAGTTGACATCCAGTGATGGGTTCACTTGCGTGATTTCGGCTCTGATCATTCCGTCATTCCGACTGGCCTCACAGTCGCTTGCAAACAATATATGGATTGCGTTAACTTTTTCGCCCGAAACAAGCAATATTTTTGTTTCGTTTCACAATTCACCGTTAGAATTTAAGTTAAAATTGTATAGCGATTAACTAGATAGCTCTTTCAACAAGCGACTGCATGTTAGTGCTCGCTAAGAGAGTAGTTATATAATTTGAAGTTCTCTGATGTGAATCTATTTCGCTACGATCCTGAATATTCATGATGGTCAAAAAGGGAAAATCCCTTCCACGTACTTTTGACCCCCCGTAGACAGAGCGATTGCAAATCAACGTTATTTTTCGATATTTTGTGAGCTTCAATTAATCTCATAGTTTGGTAAAACAAATTTGAAAGAAGATAGAAAACATTTCATGCGAATAGAACATTGGTGCTGCGAATAAATATGTTTGTCCTTGAACTTCGTGCCATAAATCAGCACTTTGAAGAATCATATTTCGATTTGGGGAAGTCCCTTTTGCACAACTGGCTGAGCAAACAAATCCTTGAGGTTATTTCATTTTCGAATTGCAGTTTTGAATAGTTCTAATAAAGCTTCGCATTAAAGTTAGAAGGTAATATCGAAAGATATACTGTATTCGCTTGCTGAAAATTAGAGAAATAGCGTTATTTATTTCTCCATGCTGGAAAAGCGCAACCTTAGAAAAGTTTTATTTTCTAAGTATCTGGCTCAAATATTTTTAAAAATTTCTTTTTACTTTCGCTTTCGAAGTTTTATATTTAGTATTAGAATTGAGTGGTTATCAGAATTTAAATTATGAGCTTGCGCTGGTTTCCAACGCAACATATACATCTGCATTACAAAACCTCTCAGCATTCCCTGTATAAATTGCACTATTTAAAAATAGGGCACTAAACTTTTTTTGACTGACTTGACTGATATTCATTGTAAATAGAAATCAATAGTATATAAAGGAGAGCAAGTTTAACTTCATCCTCATATTGGTCATATTACCAGTTGTTTTATCTATCATAATTCTTTTCGCTCAATCCGTACATGAAGCAGATTTGACGGGAGCGTCGCCGCGACTGCCGCTGAGCTTCAGCCTTCAGTCGGGAGCTGAAAACAAAAGTCGGGGAAAACTGAGATAGTTTATAGCAGTGACAAGGTCAAGTATAAACTTACTGAAAGTATCATGCCTATATTAGCGCTATTTAGTAATAAAGTTAGTATAAAGTTAGTTATGCACAGTCACTGTGACATTGGATGCTGCATTAGTCACGAGATGTATTATTCATTTATTGCGTGTATCTCAAAAATAGGCTTTTCTTTGACAATCTTTTGACCATGCATCTGAGTGCGAAATACCTTTAAAAACCGTTGACTCGTGTAGCAGTTTGCTTCGTCGTCTTATCGGAAACTCAGGTCGGCATGGCCATGGAGAAGTTTTCAGTTTTTATAGTTTCTGTAATTACTATAGGTGTTTGCGTCTAAAACTTCCAACAGTTATGCTCTCTCGGGAAAACTTTGAAATCGCTAGAAATTCACCTAAACTTCAAATTATGTTGATATGTGTCATTGTGTGGTTAAAAAAGTGCAAAATTACTTAAGGCCGAAAAGCCAGCTTTCGAGATTGTACTTTTTTAAACACATATACACACACGAACACATACACATACACAAGCACATCTAATTTTTGGGCTGAGGCTGAGTGTTCTTAAATATTTTGAGGATTTCAGCCTCAGATGTTTTTACAATGTTCCTGTTAATATAGGGTATATATTTGTTAATTTCCATCCGCACAAAACCAACCAGCCAGGAGCGTAAATGAGCTACCCTGGCCGGAAAGAAAGAAAGAAATACAATAATAATAATAATAATAATAATAAAGATTTAAAAACAAAGTTCTACATGCTCAACACTATACACCAAAGTCATAAAGCTTGGAGCGAGCATGGAATCGAGGCATTTTAGGACAGGACAAAAGAATCTTTAAAATATTTCTTTTGTCCTGTCCTTAATGCCTCGACTCAATGCACGCTCCAGGCTTTATGACTTTGGCGTATGGGCGATGTTGCACTTAGCCGAAAAAGAAACTACTTCCACGTTTTTGTCCAGTATCCAAAGTAAAAGCTCTTGGCCTTTCTCAGCCTCAGTATGTTCTTAGCATGTTCTTAAATTTTGGGTATTTTTCAGCCTCATGTTGTTGTAACAAAGTTTCTTATAAAGACTTTTCATGTACAAATGTAGGCGTATGTGACTATACGCGTATTCACGTATTTTATACACAGTATACAACTTGTGTACGTGTACAAACGTACTCATACACATGATTATACATACGTGCAGCAACATGAACGCTGCGATAAAATATGGACTCTCGTTTGTTTGGAAAGCGCTTAAGTCTTACAATACACCCACTAATATACCAGATACTGCTATTTGTACCCCACTACTACCCCCCTCCCCCTCACAGTAATTTGGAGTAAGTGACCACCTCCCTTTTGTTGTGCTCAATTTTGAGTGACCACTTCAAATTTCCCGGATCCCCACTCCCCCAGGCCAAAGAGACTTTTTCCGGACATTAACCTGTAAGTTTTGAGTGAACTAGCAAAAGAAAGATAGAAAACCCAATATTGGCCAGTTGTCCGCTAGGAAGTAGTCACAGGATGCGAATAAGCTTTTCTGTGTTTAGTCTTTGGGAGCAGCTTGATTAATTCAGTATGTTGAAATTCTATGAAGACAGAATTGTGGCGGGAGACAGTGTTTTCCGCGTATGACCTTCTTGGCTGAAGTGGACTTTTCATACTTGTTGCCAAACACACCAGGTTTCTTAATCCTTAATCATTTTCAAAAGCTGAAGGCACATGACAGATCTTCAAGAAGGTTTGCAGTACAGATGTCGGATAAGTGGTAATTAATTATGATAACCTTTTAGTCTGAGTGACTTCTAGCTTTAATGTTAGTCAGTTTGGAACTTGTTTATCATAAGACGATAAAACATTTGCGCTGCTAGAGGGAAACTTTTTCCTAAGCGTTTCAAGATAAGACTTCGTGGCGGCTATAGAAACTCAATAAAGAAATACACACTGCCCCTAAGCAAACTATAGTTTTTTGAACATTTTGATATTGATATCTGCACTTGCCGAATTATTTCTCCACAGCACCTGTTTATTAAAGTCTACGCTGCATCACACGGTTTTCATATTTTCGTAGAGGGAACAATATTTCTGCGCGCAGCGCGTGCAAGTGATCGTATTACCATAAAGGGCCGGAAATCTGCTCCACAATTCTCCTTTTATCTGTTAAATTCTAAATGATTGATTAATATATTGGACTAGTATGGACAAGAAAATCATACGCTGACAAGTATATTGGCTCAGATCCTGTTAATAACAAATCCTAGGACTTCATTTTATGATTAATCAGTGTTCGTGAATCGATCTTACATTTTTTGGTTTTACAATTTCTTCTTTGTACTTTCCCAGCCCTCTCCCCCACGAAACCGAATGGTCCGTCCCTAAGGGCTTTCTTCTGAACTCCATTCTGTGATTGGAAATAAACTGGCTGCGCAGCTTGTCTTCAACTATCTAGGATTCGCCGAAGGAGGAAAGCACTGCCCCGAAGACAGATACCTTGAAGTTCGGAACCCAGTAGACTGCCAAAGAGCGCGGAAAAACGGCTTTTCTGGATTTGTGTTAAAGATCCATAATCAACCAGAATGCTTTGCGGGCACGTGCTCAAGCTACCTCCATATTACATATATGAAAATTCCGTCATGATAGCGTGAAGCTGTGGTTAATGGTATGAAATCTGGCTCAATCGCGTCTAAAATGCAGCCATCGAAGAAAATTGTCAAGTACTAGTGGTTCCTTGGATTATCTAGTAATTTAATTAGTTTAATTAAAGCGTAAGATTTTCAAAACAAAAATAAACGGCCGCAAAGGATCCCGGTTGATTATGATCTTTAAGGACATCTACGGTTCGTTAGTTGGTTACCAGCTCCATTTTGGTTAAGTTTAAAGATATATTTATCGAATGAAAGAAGAACGCTTTTAGAAGGTGGGTTTGAGCAATAGTGTCTTAATTTCGGCGAGGCGATCCTTTAACTAGCCGGCGAAAAAAACAAACACATTTTCTATGCTGTGACTGAGTGCTTTGTATTTTGCCAGATTTTTAGGGTCGTGGTAGCGCAACTTTGAAGCTCCTTTGTCAATACGCATTTAAATAGTAAAATCCAGTATATTTTTACGTATTATGCTATTTTGATATGTATAACTGCATTGTAAATATATCAACAGTTCTCATTAGACCGCTGAATTGATCTTATTACTAAAATTGAATAATACCTCGTTATTTTTGTATTGCTACTAAATGTTTTCCCGGGAAATCCAAGCTCGTACCTCACCGCTGGCATTTCTAACAAAGCAGCGACGAAGCCGTGCGGGTTGAGGATATGACGGCGTGAGAAAAAGTGGTTTGCTCTTTGTAGTTTTCATTTTTGCAGCGCCGCTCGGCTCCTACATCATATTTGACTCCAGTATCACTTACCCTTAGTAGACTTGGATTAGCCTTTATTTACCCTGATTTACCATCACCCAGCAAAATTACCGCACCTAATTAAGAATATTATGAAGTCTTGATGGTGTCTGAGATCAGCACGAGCGCTCTGCATGTTGACTCTAAATGTTCTGCAACTGTTTTGATCGACAGATATACTCGAAAAATTGTCTTTTTGCTATATTAACCTGTTATTACTGCGCAGTGAAAAACAGTGTCAGAGAGAGCGTAGTTAGACTTTAAAGGAGGCAAAACTCTAGTGCATAAGAAGAGTGTTACCAGAGGAGTTTTGAGTTACTCCGAAAACCCGTTCTGAAAATCAGGTTCTTAGAAATGAAAACTTCTAGCATCATAGTCTAGCCCTGTTCCTCGGAATCAATCGAGG
>JAOEJI010353091.1:0-10736 GCA_025448255.1 Umimayanthus chanpuru | reverse complement strand
CTGGTGCAATTTAGGATGCCTTCTCAAAATTTTGCATGAACCACCTCTATCCAAATCCAGTCACAAGCCGCAATATGTATTACAGACTTGAACCCCCTCTATCCAAATCAAGTCACAAGCCGCAATATGTATTACAGACTCAAATAGTTTTATATCCGGTTCTATTTCAGAGCTAAAACTTTGCATGGCCTGAAAATAGACAAATACGGGGCACTTGATGCTTTGTATGTTACAATGGTTTTTGCATTCATATTCACATATGTACCCTTTTCAACAAGCATTTTGCTATACAGTACAGAGTAATTAAGACAATAAACAAAATCTGAATGCAGGGCTATTACAACATCATTTTTGGGCAGGTTTAATGGCAATATTTCGAGTAGCCATGCTACTCTTTGTCAAGCCAAAGCTGGAGTGAGGTAAAATTATAACGGCTCTCAATATTTGAATTATAATTATACAACTGAACAAATAGTTAATATATGACTAAGGCATAACAACTTCGACATCCGATGAATATTGTAGCTAATGTAGATTTTACATAATTATCTAGTAATTTTAAAAGAAGTGTCTTATTTTATCGTTCGTTGGGTCTGTTTAGTCCGAGGTTTACTAAGGTTCGAGTTAAGCCCCTTCGAGTTAAGCCCCGGGAAACGCCCACTTCGGGTACAACCACGCCCATTTTTAACTCGGAAAAAAAGTTTAATTTAATACTTCGAGTTGCGCCCCAGGGGCTTGACTCGGAAGAAATAAAACAAGGTTAATACTTCGAGTTACGCCCCAGGGGCTTAATTCGGAAGCAATAAAACAAGGCTAATACTACTTTAACACTCCGTGTCCGTTCGCATTATGCTTTAAGCTTTCTGCGGCGGCATCCAACAAGGTGTTTTAGCGAGATAAACAGTGTAACAGTGTAACATAATAATGTAAACCTGCCAAGAACATAAATATAGATCTACCGTATAAGATTTTTTATGATACTATATTAGCATATAAAATAATGGCTCCGAATAGGATTTTAAGGTTCCAAAGTCGCTTCAAACCATTTTGCGCGAGCAGCAGCATCTTTTATCTTAAAAATCCGTTAATTGGCACAAATCAACCACCCATGCCCACGTTTTGTGGTCCTTTAGTTAATTAGTGGCCGCACCTACGGGTAGGGTTCCACTGTGCCAAAAATTGCACAAAAGTCTACAAATTGCAAATAAAAACACTCTGGAGTCGCTCCGAAAAAAGGAAATATCGATAACGCCTGTTGTTCTAATTCAATATTCAGTACAATTATTTTAGAATACGTATTGACAGGACACTTCTCGAGGCTACGCTGGTCGAGGCGCCACGTGCATAAGAAGTTATGTATATTATGCCATCCCTACTTTTCCCCGCCGTTTACTGCCGTTTCCGGTCAATCAAAAAAAAGCTAAAAAAAAAAAAGAAATTGCAATAACTGCTAGGCGGAACTTAAGTGTTTGATTTAGACTTGCCACAAGCCGACTCGCTCATATTTTTGGTAATGGCACAATATATAGGCACGATAAAAAATTGAAAAGGGCAAAAACCCCAGAAATAAACCAAATTTTCCGAATAAACCGAGCGCCGAAGGCGCGAGCGAGCTTCGATGTGCCGAAGGCACAAGGCGCACCAGAACCGGAAGAAATCGTGCGAAGGACTTTGCGAAAGTCTATGTTTGATTATGAGCTAATTTGTTTAAAAAAAATTAAAGCGTTGATTTCAATTGAAGAAAACATAAATTGGAAATGCGACTAAAAGATTTTGCAGATTGTGAAATTAGCCCAGCTGGCTGTTTGTAAAATTATCAGCCAAATACTGAAATAGAGATGTTCAAGATGTTTTTTAAAATGGATACTGTCAAGGACGAAGAACTCTCAGAACTTACACTTGACAATGAAAATAATGATTGATTTCTTAAATTTTAAAAATTTTGGCATGGGTATATATATTCATAAAGTCTATAAGAATTTCTGAGGCGTAACTCGGAGTATTAAACTTATTTTGTTTGTTCCGAGTTAAGCCCCTGGGGCGTAACTCGAAGTATTAAACTAGTTTTGTTAGCTCCGAGTTAAGCCTCTGGAACGTTAAAAACGTGTGAAGTTTAAGAAGGCGTGGTCGTGCCGGAAGTGGGCGTATCCCGGGGCTTAACACGAAGGGGCTTAACTCGGAGGGGCTTAACTCGGAGGGGCTTAACTCGAAGAATAGCTGCCCTCGTTTAGTCCGAGTGGTGACAGCGTTTTTCCTTTGTGAATGAAGTAAGCTTCACGTGCTTTTCTGCGGGAAGTGTCTTTCGTGGGAAGTATTCCCAAGGGGACAAGAATCATGTCTGAACTAGAGTGGCCTGGCGCAGTGAAGTGAGATGGTACTGCGGCTTCTGCATTTGCGTGACTGGGGTTGTTTGTTGCTTGTCTGTGTTCAGTAAATCTTTTGCGAAGTGTACGTTTGGTTTCTCCAATGTATTGCTTCTTACATTTTTTACACTCGATCATATAGGTTAAATTTGTAGAATTACAAGTTACGTGTTTTTTTTTTCGCGTGTTTCGCCTGTTTGTGAAGGTGTACTTTCCATTTTCTATGTGTGGACATGTCAGGCAGCCTTGTCTTGAGTTACACCAGAAGCTACCAGGCGGGAGGGAGGGTGATGGGTTTGGAATTTTTTAATTTGACGCGGACTAAAAGGTTACGTTACAAAGATTAGGAGAGCGACGATAAGCAACAACAGGAGTTTCTTTAAAGAGTTCTTTACATTTTCTGAATGTTGGGTTGTGCCGGATTGTATGTAATTACGAAAGGAACCCTGTCACATTTGTGCTCTTGTAAAGCTTGTTCTCGTGGTATTTGTCGTGTTCTATCAATTTGCTGCTTGACGAAACGTTCTTTGTAACCTCTCTTCACTAGATAGTGTTGAAGTTCCTCAAAGCGTTTTTGTAAGGCGATTTCTGTTGAGCAAATACGGCGCAGTCGTAGAGCCAGACTGTATGGGATCGATTTTTTAGTGTGAAACGGATGGCTTGAAGAGTGCAGCAGATATTGGTGTTGGTCTGTAGGTTTGCAGTAAAGATCAGTTTTTAATTTTCCACTGTTTATTTGTATATTTAAGTCCAGAAAAGGGATTGAAGTGGTTGAGCGTTCACTAGTGAATTTAATTGTAGAATGGAGGCTATTTTAGTATTTAGGTTGGTAATAAATTTGTCGAGTTTTTCTTCACCAAGTGTCCAAATCAAGAAGATATCGTCAATGTAGCGTCACCAAAGATAATACTGCCACTCTTTTTAGTTCTTTTAATTGGAATACCTTCATTTAATTTACACGACAAGGTAGCTTCTTTACACCAAAAATACTGTTTTATAGTATACAACAATGATATCATATTTACATTGGGTAGCTTATCACATATGCCTTCTCTTAAATTTTCTATTTACAAGTGGACCAATTCCTAACATTACTGGCTCAGATAATATTAAACCATTTTCCTGTTTCTTATTTTAGTTCAAAATGTCTAGGAAGTCGTCACGATTCACATGACGTTTCCCATTTTGAATAACGATATAGTCATGTGAGGCAGGTGTTAGGCACTTTTCGTCCTTCCGGTAACCATCAGTCTGATGGGGTGAGCCTTGTCCACTTGCGGTCTGGCTAACGCTTCTTTCAGCTTTCTTTGGTATTCGGCTTCAGCCTCCTGTCAAACGAATCGTCGAATAACCGTTAGTCTCGACACAGCCACGGTACTCCCTATTCTACATGTTACTACAGTTTCTGCTCTATCTATACACATCCGAACTAGAATCAGCTAAGTTTTTGGTATTTTCTGTTATGCTAACACACACCAGCGGTGTACCACTGATTGTGTCATTACATAAAGTGTGTGTGTGTGTCTATATGCAGTGTGTGTCAATTACTTACAAGATGGAAAGGCAGACAATGCCTTTAGACTTTCCGAGCTTCCCTCTTCCACAGACACTAGAACATCTAATCTGTAATCACTAGATTACAAGTGGTAACACTATCATATGCAAGAGACGGTTTTGTGTAACAATTTCACACAATGTACAATGTGTAAACTATTTGGAGAAATGAAAATATTTTTTATATATGATAATATTTGGTATATTTCATTGTGTCAATTTGCCAAAGACTTCAAGTGAAAACCATGGCTTGTTTTTCTTCATGCGTTTTAAAACCTGCTTGAAATGTTTTGGAAATACAATTGTCAAGGGCTTGCCAGTTCATCCAACTCGTTCTTGACCTCAGATGGAAAACAACCTTAACCCAATGTTTCCCGTGCAGACTAACACAGTGGACCAGAGAAGTGATGGACTCCCGTTTGAGATAGCCAGAACCTTGCCTTAAGCCATCCAAATTTTTTCGGGATACCTCAATTTGGTTTGAAGTATGCAGCCAAATTCTTGTACGAAATGTATGAAAAGTTCACGGACATTTTCTTATTTTTTTGAGTAAAACTGTGAGAAAGTATGGTCTGTAGATTGGGCACAATGCTTCTGTATCGATTTATCCTCTGTTTCATGTCCACAGGTAACAAACACTGTGTCTCTCTACCTTCCTGATTCTATGCCCAAGGTATTCACTGGCTCCTACAGAGCACAGATGAATTGACTCACCATTCCTAACAGGAACTCCTCCTTCTCCTCCTCTCTCTGTTTATCTTTCAGTCGCCCCTGGTAGTCCATCTGCATCTCAAGGTCCCGCTGCAAACCCAGATTACGCTGCTTGATGCGCTCTTGGTTTTCCATCTCCAACCTTTTATGCTCCTCAATGGCAGCTCGCAGTTGTTCTCTTTCCCTGCGGTCGGCTTCCTCCTCCATTTCTTTCATTCGTTCTGCAAACACAAAATACGTTTGTGTTGAGCTACTGGTCAATGGGCAAACAATACTGACGTTATTTAAACCCAGAATTTATCTATACCTTCCCCACAGAGTTATTTTGCTTGGAAGCCATCCAACCCTTTCTCCCCAGAGTTTCTTTAAGACATGAACCCAGTTCCCCAACCGTTCCACCTCAAACTTCACATGCAGTACCCTCCTTGGCTGTGGGAGACAGCATGTTTTCTCTGGAGCACTACAATGCAAAAACTTTTAGATTTAATCAAGAAGATTTGTGCAGCAAAAGAAGACTGCCATTTGTGATGTGTAAATTGACATTACATTACAAACACTGTATTGATTGTACTGTTCCATTTAACTTACTTCGTTCTTCAATCTGTTGTTCTCTTGACTTCAGAACATTGTCCATCAGCCTCCGCCGAGCTTCTCGCTCCTTGCGATACTGCTCCATTTTCTTGGCCCACTGTTTTTCGACCTCTTCATTCACAAGTTTCTCAAGAAGCTTCTCCCTGTCTTCTTGCTCTTGTCGATTAGTCTTGCAGTATGCCATGAATCTCAAGTTCTCTTCACGGAGCTCGCGCTTCCTTTGAGACTCTTCCATTGCTTCATTTCTAGTGTCTTCCAAGAGCTTCTCGAGTATTTTCATTTCTAATGCCAGCTCCTCTTGTTTCTCTTTTGCCTGTTGCAGGAATTAACAGAAATCGAGAGTCATATTAATTTTTAACCTACCAAGAAGTTCTTGGTACTGTATAAATTTAGCACTTTTGATTAACACAAGAAGTTGTACATAGTGATGTGTACACCAAAATTTCCTGTAATTATTTTCCAACTGACAACAGACACACTACCATTTGCAATTACAGTGTCAGTAAAAAATTAAAATGTGGCATACATCATTAATCCCTTACTTGATTCCACAGGGTACATCTAAACAATTTTTTTGCACAAAAAATAATCAATTTTAGAACATCTACATCCAGTTTTAGATCAAAATGGCTCGAAAACTATTCCCTTTGGCACTCAACTATAATAGGGATAACTAACATAACTATATAATAATATAGATAGTCATCAAAGAGTCATTCTCCTCTAGTGCGTTACAGTACTAATTGGTTAAATGACTACCCAAACCTATTTGTTCTTTTTAAAAATGGTTTTCTGGTCTCACCTCCTTCTGTTTCTTCAGTCTGATGGAAATTTCTCTTGCTCGCTTAGCAGCGTTTTGCTTTTTCATCTTTTCTTGTTTAAGCATTTCCTCTTCCTCTGCACGAATTCGAGCTTCTTCCTTAAGCCACTGTGCTTCCAGTTCTTTCAGTTTCTTTTCTTGCTCTTTTGCCTCTGTATTAGCAGCAGTTTGCAACTGAAGAACCTGAATAACCAAGATGTACTTTATTATTCAAAATTGTAATTACTAGTCATTTAAATAAATTTTTGCTACCGTATTTTCCAGTGTATAAGTCAACCCCTATTTTGGGGGGTTAAAAATCCTACTTTTCTAAACTCCGGTGTATAAGTCAACCCCTAAAATTGCTCTTGTGGGAGACCTTAAAAAGCACAAAAGCCAGCAAGATCACAATAAAATAAACAAATGAACAACTCAATAAAAATTGAAAATGTGAAGTTTTTGGTCTAACATTTTTTTTTATTGTGTTTGGTGGCTTAAAACTGTGGGGGCTTGTAACCATGAAGGCTTCTGACAGATCGTAAGACCATGGTACTTCTGACAGATCGCAAGATCATGGTGCTTCATGAATCTTGTACACCGGCTGTTCGTTCCTGAGAAGTTGGCAGTATTTTGCTTTTGGGCCAAGAATTTTAGCATAAAGTTGAATGAGGTTTCTTGTTACAATGTACCCATCTTGCCTCATTATTATTTTTCATCTTAAATCCATACACATTTCGAAACCTTAAAAATGTTACCGGTGTATATAATAAGTCGAGGTTGATTTTTGGGGCCAATTTTTGGGCCTTAAAGTCTCAACTTATACACCGGAAAATATGGTAAACTAAAAAGAAACAGTAGAGATTTAACAGTTAAAAAATCTGAAACTTAGTAAATTGTCTCTATAGTTTCCTTGTAAACAGGTTGGGAGAATTTTATTAGATAAATAGCTTTACTACATGGCTGACTGATTTCGCATGCTGTGATTGATCAATTCCAGGTCCGTAAGTAGCCATACGGACCTCTAGCTCTTGATCACCTTTTCAAAACTGGAACAATCAACAAAGCCATATAAAAAAACATCTTATTAGTCTCGTTTGCTCGGTCAGTACAGCAAGTTATGGATCCTCGTTTTTTCCTTCCTAGTTTTCATGGCCCGCGTGCTTTGCGCTTGGGCCATAAAAGGAAGGAAAAAACTCGGTCCATAACTTGCCGTACGGACCTCGCACTCGGCTAATAAGAGGTATGTATGTGATAATTTGCTTTATTCTCATCACCAAACAACTTATTTTGTGTAGATAATGTAAGGAGAG
This sequence comes from Umimayanthus chanpuru, assembly GCA_025448255.1. Taxonomy (NCBI): domain Eukaryota; kingdom Metazoa; phylum Cnidaria; class Anthozoa; order Zoantharia; family Parazoanthidae; genus Umimayanthus; species Umimayanthus chanpuru. Next base: position 3,408 of record JAOEJI010353091.1, on the reverse strand, counting down.
GCTACATACTGATCAATAAACTGGTGGGGCTGAAAGAGTTAATATACAAGATTAGACTGAAACATACCCTAAGTGTTTCTCTGTTTCTCTCCAACTGGGCATTGGCTTCATCCTCCTCCCGCTGTGCCTTGATCTGTTTGTCCTTCTCCCACATGTCGGCATACATTTTCTCTACCTCTTGGTCTCGCTTCTTTAGATTTTCTTTAATTTTAATTTGAGAGTCTCGTTCAAGGAACACACTATCTTGATGACGACGTGACAAGGTAGCTCTTAGCTCTTCACACTCATCTCTACATTTATTAGAGAAAAGTGATTCATGGTTAGCAAAAGATATTTACAAAATTATATACCGGGTATGATCTCAATGTTCACAATAATAACACCAATCTAGACCCGGTGGTGGCTTTCTCAAAAGTTGATATCTTACCTCCACCTTTGGTCAAGTTTTTCTTCCACAAACTTCAGCCTCTCCTGTTCTCGCTTCTCTTTCAAGAATTTGGCCCTCGCCCTCATCTTGGCCTGTCTTTCTAAGGTTGTTTCTTCCTTTGCTTCCATTTCCTTGACGTAGTCTTCCTCTTCCTTTAGCAACAGTTCCCTTAATCTGTTGAAGAAACCAGAAGCAGAGTTGGTTTGACATCTCAGTACCATGTCACAAACTAATGCTGTACTGTTCTACAGCAGCAATTTGGCCACACAAGAAAAGTGTGTTTCCTGTCACCCAACTGATCCTAATGGCTAATTGATTGAAATCCCTAAAATTGATTCTGCATGTATATGCCATCCTTAAGGGTATAGTTTCAGGCTGATTTGATTTGGAATAGGGTTTCACTTAGCCCAGAGCTAGCGCTCTTGCCTGGAAAATACTATGGTTTTCACAGGCAGTCTTTGGACCATTATAAAATTGTCTTTTAATTCGCTCAGAAATACGATGTTGGGTCTAAGGTAGGGTACTCAAAAACAAATTATCAAGTCCAAAATAGTGTAACGCAGGAGTCAACATAAACCCTTCATGGGTAAAGATTTGACAGTAGGTTAATTTTGTCAAATCCCTACCTAGTCCTGGGGTGGGGGTGGGGGAGGAGGGGTTATGTTGACACCAACAGTCTGCTCACCCAAAATTTTGTGGAGATATAGTCATACACATTTGAGGCAAAAAATGGCCAAGGTGCAATACGCTTGAAAAGAAATATACCATACTTATGTGTTATAAAATATGTTAACGACAATAATTTTGAAAAAGAGACAGTTGACACAAAATATTGCCTAAGGCAAAGGATTGCCAGCACTTTAACTCTAAATTAGTAAATAAATGTACAAACTGACAGCTTACTTGTCTTTTCTGTCTTCCAAACTAAACTCTTCTCTTTGCATAAGTCTTTCCACTCGTCTGGTGATCGTATTGCGCTGAATTCTCTTGTCTGTTGCTTTCTCCCATTCTGACTGTTGTGACATTGGAAAATTTCCATCAATTAATGAATTAGGATCGATGATTTTGTTTTAGACTGAACAGAACCATTCGCAATTATATGCATGTATTGTTACTCACCTTTAAGTCGCACATTTTCTGATACTTCTTCTCAGAAAGAGCTTCTTCTCGAAGTTCATCTCGCCTTCGTCCTTCAAGGATTAGATGTTCAACTGGGATTTTACGAGTTGGTTTTGCTTTCTGTGAATAGGAGTGAATGATAAGTCAGATGAGACTGGAGATCTCATTGCATTCGTTGTCGGTGTGTCAAGTACGGTTCGGTTATATTTTCTCAATAGTACAACATCGTCATTTCCTATATTCGCCAAATTTTACAAAGGACGGTTCGGCATAAACATGTTGAAAACCAAAAGTTGATTTTATTCATATTTCTGCAACCATAGACGATTCACAATATCAACTCGAGTCTGTTAAAATCACATTCAAATATCCAATACTCACGATTGCTACTGAATGAGGAGTCGGCCCCGTAAATTCTCTACATCGCCTAACATGTGAAACCATCATTTTGGCGAAATTTCCGTGATTATATTTCACACAAAACAACACACAACTTCTCGCAATGGCGGCCACTCAAGAACTGAACTCAAGCGACATGGCAACTCAGATGTTGCCTCGCTGTTGTTATGGAGACGGACGAAAACAGACCGAGTGACCGCGACAGTATTTCCGGAACAGCTCGGAAACTTCCGTTTTACTTCGGAAATGTTCGATATTAGTTGTTCCCAGTTCCCGGCCGCGGAATATACAAAATGGCGGATAAAGTTGCATCAGGAAGTCAAAGCCAAAGGAAAGCAAGTATTAAACGAAAGACGAAAGAGACAGATATTGCGTTGTGCTTAAATCTTGATGGCGATGGTACAAGTAGCATCAACACGGGAATTGGATTTCTAGATCACATGCTGACGGCCTTATCGAAACACGCCAAGTTTGATCTTTCGATCACATTGGAAGGCGACTTGCACGTGGATGATCATCACTCAGTCGAAGATTGTGGAATCGTACTCGGTCAGGCTTTCAAAACCGCACTGGGAGAATTGAAAGGGATTGCAAGGTTTGGCCATGCATTTGCGCCCCTGGACGAGGCCCTGTCAAGAGCTGTAGTTGATATATCGGGAAGGCCGTATTCCGACATCAACTTGAATCTGCAGCGAGAGAATATTGGCACTTTATCCTGTGAAATGCTACCACATTTTATGTCTTCGTTCGCCACTTCAGCTGCCATAACTCTCCATGTGGATGTACTGAAAGGAAAGAACGACCACCACAGAGCCGAGTCGGCATTCAAGGCACTGGCGATCGCTTTGAGGATAGCTGTCAAGCGGGACGGTGATGATGTCCCAAGCACCAAAGGAGTCCTTTGAATATTCTGACAATCAGTGCTCATAAAATTCTAAAATACTTTATAATGCAAAAACAATAATTGTATAATAGGTGTTTTAATATTGTGAATGGGAGGTAAAATAAAACGTGCCCACAGTCATGTAACTTCCTGGAAGATGTTGTACCTGGTGGTGTTTGGGGTTCATGGTAACTTTACTCCATAGGGGTTTGTTTCTCCATACAGTACTGGCAGGGCATGAATCAGAAAAAAATTTGGAGTGCCATTTAATAGGATTTCAATTTGCTTTGGCAATCCAAAAATATTTTTACTTGCCCATTACCCTTTTGCTTGGCAGTCCAAATATTTTTTGGTGTGTCAGTTCCTCGATTTGGCCTGCCATTTGGCACCCCCTATTTTGTGCCCTGGCTGGACATATATTTGCTTGTCTACACATATAATTTATCAATATGGCATATGTAAATGGAAACCACCACTGCGTGTGAGACAGTACATTACATTCCAGGTGTTCCCTGCAAAACTCTTCAGCAACCTGTTAAAGGGGTACTCCAGTGGCCAAAGTCACTTTTCGGAAATTAAT
>JAOEJI010352979.1:0-17915 GCA_025448255.1 Umimayanthus chanpuru | reverse complement strand
TATATAAAGCTAGGATTCGCTTTCTCGGCGTGGAACAGAAATGCTAAACCATTTGGACTCCAACTCGGAAACCCCTCCAAAAGATAACTACAAAAATTGTTAATTAAAAACTTAGGCACCCAGTGGTGTAGGTGCGAATTATATACATGTGTAAACCAAATTAAAGACAATCAAATGAATGATTTTGTTCGTGGTGAGAACATTACCAAAGTTTCTGTGCATTATTGCGTTGTTCTCAACATACCATCAGGTAAGAATTGATAAAAACAGATACCCAATAACAAAAATTTGTTCGCATTGTAAGTTGTCGTCATTTTTTCTCATTTTTCATCCCAGTTATTGAAAGAACCTCTTTTATGACATTTAGCAAAGGTTCTGTTGCAGTCCGAGGCAAATGTTGTCACAACACGCAACGCAACACCGTTATGAAATAAGCTGCAGAATAAATGCGTACAGTATAACCCCTTTGTGCAATTTGGTTTGCAACGCAATATTGCGAAGCATGTTGCAGGAAAGGTAGAATGAGATTCTACTTTCCCCAATGCCGCGATTAGAATTGTAGCGTATATCATGGTCTACAATAGCCCACTTCTGAATTACGCTTCAGTTCCCGCGAACAATAACCTAAAGTCGAGGTTTCGTACGAGAAAGTGCAGCAAATGTATGAAAACTGTGCACGAAGCCTCGACTTCCGGTTATTGTTCGCGGGAACTGAAGCGTAATTCGGAAATGGGCTATTGGTCTAGGGCTTTTAACCGTGCGCACACTACTAGTGTAAATTTCCGCCACATTTGTTTTCATATTGAGAAGCTTTTTTATTCTCATAATTCCTTCCTAGTGGAAGGACCCTTCATCGAGAAATTGAACCAAGGAAATTTATTTGATAGGTATTGTCAAATTATACTACTGTATTTGATTAAGCTTCTTTTTGTGATGAGAAAAGTGGAATCGTTCTTTTCTAATCAGACAGAAAAAGGAAAATGTGACGATTTTATTATTTGTTGGTACACCAGTAGCGTGCGCAGGACCTCAAATAGAGCTGAAATCAGTTGCATAAATTGTAGTTAACCTACTGCTTCTCAGTTACTAATTTGCCTTTTATTTCAGCGAAATATATGTAGTTGTTCTGTTTGTATTTTTTATTTCAGGCTGTTTCTACTGAAACTCGCAAAGATTTTCGTGAGTGTTATTATTTAGCAAGTTGCGAGAAAAATGACTTCTTCAACATGGCCATAACATAAACTGAATGTATTCAAAATCATTGCCAGAATTATGTTGGAACACTATCAGTAGCCACCGTAAATGCAGCTCGCCCATGCAACGTAGCGCAACCAACAGAAGTATTGTCTGATTAGACCTTCGACGAACGTGTGGGATTATGCGTGGTCCTGTAATCAACTATATTCATAATATTAAATATTAAAGACAATCAGTTGCAAATATCAAGATATGTGAAGTTTTTATGACTTCTTTTTACAGTTATATTGTATTTTAAAACGGCTGTTACAATGTATTTAGAAACTATTATTACATTTATACAGCCATTTCGAAATTTCGACTTCTGAAAACCAACGTTATTGGCCAAGGAGAAATTTTATGTAAGGCTTTTTAGAGTGACATAGAAGCTCAAAGACAATGTACTTGATCAAGCAACAGTTTAATGTGATGGAGAACTTTATGGTTTCTTTAATCTCATTTATACAATAAAGAAAGCAACGCGCTGCAAAACTTGGTAGCTTCCATAATTTCTTGGTTGCTCAGTCTATGGATGACACACTGATGCCAGGATTTTCTTCTTATTTAGGAATAATAAGCCTCTGTAAACCTGATGGCAGCGGCTTGCAGTCGTTACTTGGAGCGTTTTGTTTGTCTAATAGTGATGTCAGAGTAAGTACCACTGTTGGAATACTGGTGTTAGTAATACCTCGTCAAAGTCTGTGTGATTTGACCTTCACTATCTTCACTTACTGTCTGGTAGAACAGTTATATTGTATTGGTTACCTTTTGTGCGCAAAAGTTTGACACAAAATTATAGATAGTCAAGCAGTGTCTGTTCCTTTTAGAAATGGTCCATGCTTAGTGTACATCTAGATAGTTGATGAAGCGAAAAGTTCTGGTTATGAACCAGTTTCTTTGTTTCTTTATTTCTTTTGCTAGTTAGCCTTAACCGTGCACAAAACACAAAAGGTAATAAAATACAAATGAACAACTAACCAGTGGAAACATTCGGTCTCACACGTAAAACAATCCAATGTGCACGGTCATGGTTTGTTCAACATAAAACAAAGCAGTTTTGCACACCTCTTCTGAAATCTGATGAGCTTCCTAACCAGTCAGTTTTTGTCACCTACATGATGCATCCATTGAGTTTTTGATGCAGACGTGAAGTTGGAAGACCGTGAGAGAAATATTTGAGTTGCCCAAGGTGAAGCTGAGTGCTGGCTTATGCAGTGCTCTGCCATCTTGCAGAGTACGTCAATAATTCCATAGAAGCATAGCTAAAGCAAGAACTACAATTGTGAACAGTTGTTCACTAATTCCTAATTACATGTCAGTGTTCTAAAAGAAATACCGCCACCTTCAATTTTATCGTTTCTCATTTGGAGACTTTTTATAAACCATTTTCTTGGTACTAGCTAGCTTACCGGGGTTGCCACAGATCAGAGAAAAGTCATGGAATTTTATATTTGGGCAGGGAAATTTGAAGTTAAAGTCAGAGAAAAGTTAGGGAAGTTTTGTATCCAGATGGGTGGCAACGTTAACCATGGACATGCTTGTGTCTCTTTCGGTGGAGATGCTTGCGTGCTCACGTCTTAATGAAAGCAGGCGAAAAGGCCAGCTATCTTCCAAAACCTATAATACCAAGCATCGAATTGTAAAAGAGTTCGCCGCTCCAGAAATGAAAATAGGACTGGAATCCAGCCAAACGGTTCTAGAAAGCAATGCTCTATGTGTCAATTTTACATGAACTAACAACACTCAACTATTGACCGGTGCAAAGTATGATCTGATTTGGTTAATACATTTCCAAACTGCAGTGTTTCTTAGACCAGCTTGAGTTACACTTGTATAAAAGCAATGATATTCAGAAGATTTCGATTACTTATAATGGATTGTTTGAAACGTTTTAGTATACTGCTTAGAAACTGCGATCATTGTAGTAAATTGCTGGGTGCTTTCAGTTGGTCATTCCTGGAGTGGCGAATTGATTTGATCAACATTAGTTGATGATTTTTCATTTGCGCCAATGAAGACTGATATGCTTCAGCATTCGTAACAGTACTCTGTTTCAATCAGTAGAGCGGTGCTTGAATGATTGCTTCGTTAAATAAAAACTAAAGGTTTTGCCCAAAACTTTGTCGCAACGGCTTAAAAACCGTTCGGTATGCTTCATGTTTTTTTGGTCGATATGAAAGCTCAGAGTTCCTTTGGGTTTTTCATTCCCCTCAAAACATGTGATGTCTGAAGAAAAATGTGTGTATGCTTCACGTCTCATAATGAAGTATTATAATTAAAGAGTTGTTGTTTTGTTTTCAATGATCAACAGACAGGGATCATGGACATCTTGGTTGAGATCTTCAATGTCAAAGAACCAGAATGGACGGATGACTTTAGTATCGCATTACAGAGCATCGGTATGAGATATGTTTTCTAACCTTTTTCGTTAATGTAATTATACAATTTTAAATGTAGGTTTAGCTGTTTTTTCTCACCTGAATTGAAATTCTAAAGTCGCGATTTTTTAGCAAGTAAATTTATCAACAAAGGTGACTTAGTTTTGAGTCTTTCAATGATTTGAAGCAAGCGTTAGTAACAAGGGGGTACTAAGTTGTGTATCATCTAATTATTTATTGGCAAGTGGAGAGATAACCTAACCTGGTATAAAGCGATTCACAATGTGACTTTGTAATATCGTCAGTACCTACACGTATTTAAGCGCTTTCCATTTGACCAGTCTCAGGCCGGTCCGAACAGTCAGTTCTCAAATGGAAAGCACGATTTTTTTAAAAAAAAATAATAATATAATATAAACTTTATTATCAACTTAGCAGAAGGAAACTGAATAATGTTGATTTACATTGACATAAAATATTTAAATAATTTGATAAAAAAATTTCAAATTACAAAAGAAAAAATTACAAAGTATAAAATGTATAGATCAACCATAACTAAGAAATTTATAAAAACTGACAAGATAATACTAAATGGAATTGTCTAAGTGCCTTATGGCCGAAGGAAAGAAACTGTTGCCGATTCTGGAAGTTCTGTACTTAGGTTGGAACAGAATGTTTTGTTTACGAAGACTGCATTTAGTCGATTTGCATTGGGGGAAAAGGGCAGTTAAGTTTACGAGATGAATGGGACATTCTGGAGGACAGGCGATTACAAAAAATAGATCTGCGTTTAGACAGAGTTGGTAAATCAGCATTATCTCTGAACTGGTCCTGACGAGACTGACCCTGTTCATAGATCAGAGCGCTCAGTTGCAGAGCTCTGTATCACGTTGTCGTCTGCCAAAGCGCGTGAGTTTAGCGAGTTGTGGCCTAAGTGTAGACCTTCTATTGGCACCGGCCAGAACCGGTTCCTTTTGGCTGGCCAGACAGGTCAAATGAAAAACACGACTTATTTCTTAATCCCAGTTGCTCATTTACCAAATTTATCTATTTATTAAATTCTGATTACGCGCAAAACAAAAGTCTCCTGCAGGTTTAGTACCTGATGCCCATCCACAGTAATTAAGAATAGGAAACCAACCCCTGAAATATACCTTGGAAGATTGAGAACATTCGAGAAGGAAGACAAGAAACACAAACTTTGATGCAAGAAAAGAAGAATCTTTAACAAGAAGAAACAGTACAAACAACAGCACTTACAAAATCAATTTGTAAGTTCGGGTATTGTCTCAACATAAGACAGTGTTTAGCCTATTAAAGAAAAGAGGCTGAAGAGTTAATTTTAATAGAAGTGCATTTCATAATAATTTACTGTATGTTTTGACTTGTATTGTTACTTACTTGCTTTTTAGACCCGTCTCTGATGCAGGAATCGTGGAAGTTGTCAGAAGGATTTGTAGCTGAGGAGGCGAAATACCTCTTGCCTCACACTTCTCCATGCAGGTCAGCTCACAACTGGACAATTATGATTTCTTCCGAAACACTGCACAAATTATCAAACTTTTTCTTGTGTGAACTGCCAAAGAAAGTTATGACTTGAATCGAATTTTAAAAGACTTGATAAATAAGTGTAAAGTGTGGAATGCGGCATCAACTTTTAACTTAAAGTCGTATTAAGACTAGTACGCGTTTTTTATCAGATGAACGTGTTTTAGTAATTCATTTCTAACCCAGTATATTCATGGCAGTGAAACGAACGTAAACTCTTATTCTGTAAGTAATCAATCAGTTCTAATCTGTTTGCAGGATCCTAAATAGCCGGAAACAAAATACACCCCCCCGGCCTCCAAAAAAAATTCATTTCAGAGCCCCTTCTCCTGCACACACACACACACACACACACACACACACACATATATATATACATACATTGCCCTACTTTACCAGCTACCGCCCTGGGATCAGTTGCAATAGGAGCTGTATATCGGGTATTAACGTAACATCAGACATTGAGAAATCTTTTGCAACAACGTCCGACTCAAAGTTTTATGCAACTGGACCCTGTTTTATTGCATAAGACATTCACAATTTTATTTTGACTATCCAGGACAAATTTGGTGAGGAACTATATGTCACTCGTGCTCTCAGCATTTGTTAATGCTGGATTGTTTGAAGTGAGTATTTATTATTTTCCCTTTTTAATCCTTGCGGTAGTTACCTTAAGATGTCAATATTCGCGAACTAAATTATGATTCTCTTTTGTGACAGTTACATGTACATGTTGTCAGTTTTCATTCAAATTTATACCTGTTGTTGTGTCTACAGAGCTTAGTGGAAGTTGTTACAAATTACCTAAGTAAAATATGCCAAGTCAGTATTCGGTTTAAATTATAACTAATGTTGTATCTACAGAGCTTAGTGGAAGTTATTACATCATCGGATTGTTTCATCTCGGTGAGAGCCACCATTCTGCTTGGGCAGTTACTTCACATGGTAAGTATCAGGAGAAAACCGCTATAAAGTTAAGGACTCACAAGGAATTGGATGGGCAAGCGCGAGCTAGAGCTACATTTACAGTACAGTTTGTATGGGAAAGTTGTTGCACATTATTGTCTCTAATACTAAAAACTTACGAGTGGCACGGAATTGCAAGATATAACTTGTATGAAGTAATTTGTACAAGAGGAGCGACTATTTTTTTGGGAAAGCTGCTTGCATGCATAGGTTGTACCTTTGTGTAGTGAAAACTAGTTTCTAGAAATGTAGGAGTGAAAGATAATTGAAAGGCATCATGATTTTTTGAAACAACCATATTCTGCTGGGAAAAGAATAAAAGTTTTGAAGCCTTCCCACTGTGTTGCAAAAGTTAAATTATAGCAATAGTTTTAACACAATAGAAGTATCAAACGGGGCGCATGATGGGAAAATCATTCATAATAAAATAGATAAGGTTAAGTTAACATATCTAATGAAAGGTTCCCTAGTTAAAACATTTTTTTTTTGTATATGAAAATATACCAAATCCTGACGTTTTGGCAAGCCCTCTAGCCTTGTTCAAGGGAAGCTATAAAGCAATTACTTTTAGGATCATGCTGTTTTGTTTGTAAGAGGCTCCAGGGCAACCAGGTACCAGCTGAGCAATGACGTTAACGGGGCAGAAATCACAAATGTGATTGGCAAGATTGATTAGACATGTTGCAATTTTTTAAAAGCATTATATGGAACATTTTTAACCCAAGCCCAGGGTTTTTAATATTTTGAAATATATTTTTATCAGTGAATTGTAATTTTAATTTTTATAGAGGCTGTAATCTTTATTGGATAGTATTTTAATAAAGTTCCCAACATTACTTGGCGGTATTATAAAAAGAAAATGCAAATTTTTTTTAAAAAAGTTTTTTTGTCTTTAAGTGCTAAAGTTTAGAATACCGAAAGGATAAGTGTGTTCAATGGTCCCGGTTGATTGAAGATTTTTGGCTAGGGTCGCATTTTGGACTACATTTTGGTGTTCTTTCAACCAGGTGTAGAGCTGTTAACAACCATTGCATGGAATGGAATACACCGCGCCACGAATTTGTTCTTTGGTATTCAGACTTGGAAATATATTGCTGAATGTTTGATGGGTTCTTACACAGTTGTTGCTCCGTGATGGTTAGAGATTCGCATAGTTGTTCAGTTCGTTGAACATTTTAGCGAGTTAATTAGAATGACTTATCTGAAAAAAGTGAGATCTGAAGACTAAGAAACGAAGTGATGTAAAGTTTATCTGTGCTGTAATTTTCCTTTGTAACAAAACTGATTCCCTCTTAATCCTGCCACAGGCTAACACCTTGCTTCCCAATGAGTGCAGCAGCCATTACCACTGTCTGACGTCACTAGTCAATACAGCTACGTCATTTGAAGTGTCCGCTGCAGAAAGAGCGTATGTACCTACCTTTGTGCTTGTGTTCCACTGCAAGTTAAAATCAGCGGCGGACTTAACAGAATACTCCTGTGCTTCTTCTCCTTCACTTCCTCTTCTTATTCTCTTTCCATCGCTTTCTCTTCCATTTCTCCATCCATTGCTGCCACTGCCTCCTCTGCATATATCCTTCGTTGCTTTCTCTTCCATTTCTGCTTGTATTGCTCCTTCTTCAAATCTGCTTCTGTCACTTCCTCTTTCTTTTGTTTTCGAGCTGCTAGTGCTTTCTCTACCATTTCTGTTTCCATCGCTTTCTCTTCCATATCTCCATCCATTGCTACCACTGCCTCCTCTACATATATCCTTCATTGCTTTCTGTTCTATTTCTGCTTGTACTGCTTCCTCTTCGAATGTGCTTCTTTCACCTCCTCTCCCATTTCGCTGAGTTTCTAGTACTTTCTCTTCCAACTCTAATTCCGTTGCTTTTTCTTCCATCTGTGATTCCGTTGGTTTCTTTTCCATCTCTGATTCCGCCTCTTTCTCTCCGTTTCTGCTTGTGTCTCCGTTTCTGTCTCCACTGCTATTGTGAACCTGCTGTTGCTGCTTTTATCTAATATGCAGACGTGCTAGCGCAGCAGTGAACTGTCTTGACCGGTTACACCAGATGAGTAAAAGGCCTCCAATTCCGTGCAGCCCTTACCTACAGCTCATCGTTACTCAGGTGGGTGTAAACAAAATCCCCCCTCCCCTACCTTCAGTTCATTGTCGCTCAAGTAGGTATAACGAAAATGCTCCCCTACCTTCAGTTCGTCGTTAAAAAAGTAAAAAGAAGTAAAGTGGTGCCTTTATATAGCGCCTTTTCCATATGAATGCTCAAAGACGCTTTACAATGACCAGTTTACTCCAAGCAGACTAGAAGCATATATAGGTGCATCTGACAGCCGCTTCAAAGCGGGTCATGTATGCTGGTACTCATGTTACCGACCCCAGGAGGATGGAAAACTGAGTGATCTTTAGCAGGAAAGGAGATCACCCAAAAATCCACCCTTGACCAGGCCAGGAATCGAACCAGGGACCTCAGGATTGGGAGGTAGAGATGTTACCACTAGGCCAGCCCCTCCGTTAGATCGTTGCTCTGACCTATGGGTGTAAAGAAATGTTGTGACAAAAAGTTATATTGTGATTTGGTGTAGCGGTTTAGATGAGAGAGTTACAGAAGTGTACTTCGTCCTTTATATTTTTAACATGTGTAAGTTCCCTATTGCAAACAAAAGCAGCAAGGTCCTGAAATGTACCATTTTCTTAGGAACTTTAGTAACTGGGGAAATAGATCTGATAATTTTAGGTTTTCCTTCCTGTATCCAAGAAAATAATCGCGCCACCAGATTCAATCTCCATAAGTACAAGCAGCCAAACAGTAATATCCTAACTCACTCATATTTATTCTTCCCCAGAACCGTCAGAACCTGGAACTGTTTACCATCTTCTGTTGTTTCTGCCCCTAACATCAAGGAATTTAAATCTTCCGCCCTACTCTGCATTCCCAATATCAGAGTACCACATCTGCGACGACCCTAAACCAGCTGACCAACCCCCTAGAATATTAGCGAATGCTATTGTTAGGGAAAACCATTTAAGAATTTAAGGTTATGGGAGTTTACTGAGTGGAGATTAAGTTTCAGATATTCAGAATAGTTGATGTCATATAGTGCTTTAAGTTTCATTTTCAGAATGACCAGTGGATAACATTTAACCAATTTAGTGTGAGAAGGTCGGCTTCTTTAGCATATTAGTTCTGTTGCTGATGAAATATCTCAAAGGCTAACTTTCTTTTTTCGCTCCTGTTAGACACGTGATCATATCGCCAGGAGAAAAGCTGACAAGAGCCACAAAGACAAAGACAAGTTGTTTCAATACTTAAATAAGGTATGATAGGGTTTTCGGAATAATTTCGTTCTTCTAAAGACGATTTTTCAAAATTCAAGAATATCCTAACTTTTGAACCAGTGATCGAAAGCCCCTACAATATCCAATCATTTTGATTTTCTTGAAGAGTGGAAATGATCGGTGCCATTCTTTCTAGCTTTTGAACCAGTTTTCGAAAACCCACACCCACAAAATGACCATTCATTTTGCTTGCCTTGAGAAGCAGAAATGATTGATGTTATTCGTTCTAACTTTTGAACCAGCTGATGAAAACCGATAAAATGACTGTTCATTTTGTTTGTCTTGAAGAGTAGAAATGATTGGTGTTATTCGTTCTAACTTTTGAACCAGTTGATGAAAACCCACAAAATGACCATTCGTTTTGCTTGTCTTGAAGAGTAAAAATCGTTTGTGTTATTCGTTCTAACTTTTGAACCAGTTGACAAAAACCCATCAAATGGCCATTCATTTTGCTTCTCTTAAAGAGTAGAAATGATTGACTCTATTCGTTATAACTTTTGAACCAGTTGACGAATAACCCATGAGATGCAGTGTCAGCGAAACGTGCACAGTTATTTCCAATACTTGACGTAAAGAAATATTCTTTGAAAACTGAAGCGGGAAATCGAGATGGACATCTGTTAAAATCACAGTGCAGTAGTACCTAATCAAACCGATTTCTAATCAAATGGAGAAAGTTAAAGATTCGCGTAGCTGTAAGTTACAATCGTGAAAACTCAAACTTGATAAGCTGTAGACATTTTCATTTTGGATCTGAAATGTCTAGATTATTTTTCACTGTTAATTTTTAACCCGAAGTTGTCTGTCTATGAATGATGATCTTCTAATTTGTGTCACTTGCAGGACCTTGATGAACCTTATGTCTACTTGACTGCAATTAGAGACACACAGGTCAGCAGAAATCACAACTTTACCTACATGTCAGAAAAACGTGCATCTAGCTTGCAAACCTACAAAAGCAAGAACAAATTTCAAAACAAAGGTTCTGAACACACAAAGTAAGCAATCTGTAACTTTTTGCGACCAAAAATGACGTAGTTGACTTTTCATAGTCAACGATGAAAGGCTATATAAGAAGGATTTAGGGCAACATCATCTGGACCGGGGGTAAGTACTTTAAGTTTGCAACTTCTCGACAGTTTGGAGTCCTGGATAAGACTTGACGGCTTTTCCTAAAGTTTTATGGGAATCATTTGGATGTGTTTTGGTGTGTTCACGGGGGTCTGATTGCCGTAGCAATCACATTTTAGAGTGGCAATTTTTGATTGAATACTTAGTTTTCTATATTAAAGGACAGCCAAATTGTTACTCTCCTGAAAACTTCTCATTTACCGTCTTAGGTAACAACAGGAAAAGCATTTCGCGCCTGGAACTGGGATCTGATCAGCTCATTACTACAGGTTAGCATTGTGACGGTCAATGGACATGACGTGAAAACGGCTTTTCCGAAATTCTTTGTTGATGCAGATGCGACTTTCAAGAACTCCATTACATCATTGAAAGTCAGTTGTAATTTTTTAAGCTGTAAGAAATCACATGAAATTCACTGGCTAGTGATATCCTTTGAACTTATTTTGTTAGTTTCTGACAGTTTCCAACTTTCAGTAGCTCCATGATTGGCAGCTGTTAAAATTGGATCAGGTCAAATGTAAATTTGACAATGAATCTGGTAACTGTTTCAACCCATGTGAGAAACCTTCAATGTTCGAGAGTCGCTGAAAAAAATAACTAACTCAGGTGATATTTGAATCCACTACGGTTCAAATCTCACCTTGTTTCAGTGATTTATTTCGGTGACTCGAACAATTCATGATTTTTTTTTTTAAAAAATGCGTTTTTGTCGCCATTTTCACTTAAATTCCGCAAGGTTTAAAAGTATTTTCTTATTATTGGACCAAGATAACATTGGACTAAGGTGAAAGAAAAAGAAACAGTCAACACACCAACAAGATTTCTTACTGGCTTCGGTAGAGGGTTGGTTTAATATCAGCTGGTGGAGGCGACACTCTGTATAATACACACTTTTTTCTCACAAGTTTTGCCCTAAAATCGAGATGCGCATGATGCACGGAACCTTTTATTTTTATACGAAGTAATTTGCATAACAGCACAAGAAATACAAAGTCGAACAACTCCCAATTTTATGAAGCATGGAGTGGAAAATAAATCAGACAAAGTGTTTGCCTAGCTTCATACATCACTTCAGGGGCGCGCTCATCAGGTATAAGATCACGATCGAAAGTATGTTACATTTTTTCGAGTGTTTCGATGACAAAATCTCCATAAAAAACTTCCTTTATGTTTTGTCAAGGAATCGATCCGTCTAGTTATCTTTTGTTTTTTGGCGCAACTGCAGAAAGATTTGGATGGGAAAAGATCGTGCAAATATTCTCCGCCATCTTTGAATCCTGTCGCGTGACCAGCAAGTCCACTTCATTCCAGATCTCCTCGTTCATAAAATGTTACAGGCGTCATGAAAATGGATCGCGTTCGATTGTGTTGCAGCGAAACAGCAGAAGAAAACGAAGAAAACATAAAACTTGTTTGATTACTCAAGTGATTTTGAAACGAAATCAATAAAAACCTTAACAGTTCCACACGATCGAATTCTCCAAAAACACGGATCGAAATACACCAATCAGATACCAGGAGCAGCTGTTTTCTCTGCAGTTCTTTCAGATACTATTGAAATGCAAATATTTTAGGCCACGATCGCCACGTGAGTCTCGTAGCTTTTTACAATTTGAGCCCGTGTTATTATCTTATGGGCAAAATCAGAGCAAAATCAAAGATGGCGGCAATCGGGCGAAGTTGTATAGCTGTTCCTTGCTTCTTTTTTTAAAACTATTTTGCATCTACTCACTATATGCTTCCAACTGGACGCACTGATGTTGCGTCCAAGAAGACAACGTTGCGTCCCTGTATGTATCACTGTACATGTGTATAAATCCGTGAGAATGATTGAAATGTTCCAAATTACTGATTCCACTGCAGAGCTGTACTCAGTAGCATTCCTCAGGAACTAACGAAAATATATACAACTTGAATTTCATTCCGGCCAAGCTGGCATGTGACCCTTTTGTTTCACTCAGAATGTCTGAAAAGGCCACTGTATATATTGATAGCTGGGGTTCTTTGTTTTTCCATAACAGACGCAATATCTTCCACTAAAGAAACTTGAAGAGACAAATAATCTAATGTAAGTATTTTTATGTTTACTTTGATTGTTGTTTTTGCTGAAAAACGATATTTTCCCCTTGACAATGTTTTTTGTCGTCTGTATTTCGATATAGCACAGGTGCAAAATATTGAGACTGCTGGACGTTACAGGTAAAGGTGCAGTCCATGTTCTACTTGCATTGTAAAACAAAGTGTAGGAACTTTGTATTAGTATAATTATAGAGTTGTAAACGACACACATAAATAGTGGAAACCATGGAGTTTTATCATTATTCTTATTATTTTAATTGTTGTTAATATTGTTATTGTTATAGTTATTATTACTGTTGTTGTTATTATTTTTATTATTATTGTTATTATTTTTATTATTATTGTTATTATTATTATTATTATTATTAAGATTTTAATCTACTTTTTGTTCCCTCATGTATTAGTTATTGCACCTGACTTTATACTAGAGCATATTGTTAACCAAAGAGCAGTCAGCTGCATAGTAACTGCATTTCTTGACACGAAGATGTAAACATATGTATTTAACTTTTACCAGTATCATTTAATATTTATTTTAATTATTTTAAACATTTTTATATTATTATTTGTAAATTAGTAAGTTTTAGCTTAGTTGTATTGAATTTGTAAAGCGCTCGTGGACAAACTGGAATGAGCGCAATAGAAATAAGGTATTGTTATACTTTATAAATAATTTCCAAAGTTTAGATTGTAAATTCGTATGTAAACTAAGGCGTGTTCACACTAGAGACGCAGGCGCACTGAAGGACATTCACACCAGCGACGCAAGTGATGCAGCGACGCAAGTGAAGTTAAGGCGTGTTTACACTAGAAACACAGACGCGAGCACAGACGCAAACGCAAGCACAAGGACATTCACATCAGCGACGTATTTGATGCGTGTGACACAGACGTCTGCGTTTGTATCACCTCCATTCACAGACTTGGAAATTTGTGAAGCAAGGGCAAACGCAAGCGCAAGGACATTCGCACCAGCGACGCAAGTGACGCAAGCAGAGCAGGCGAAGACGGTTTTGGGCTTGTGTCTCCGTCAGCGTTTGCGTCACCTCCATTCACACTTTGAAATTTGTGAAGCAAGAGCAAACACAAGCGCAAGGTGTGCGCACTTGTTTTTAATGCTCTTGCATCTGCGTCTATGCCTGCGTTTGCATCGCTAGTGTGAACACTCTTTTATGATTGCAAACTATAGCAAGTAGCTCAGCATCATTGCCTCTTTATTGGTTCATGCAGGTTTATTCGCAACCTGCTGTATTTTTACAAACCCAAGAGCCAGGGGTTCTGCACGGTTCCCATCTCGGACCCGCAGGCCAGGACCTTCACCAACTTGGGAATTCTTCTCCTCGAATACCTTTTGGAGAATAAGGAGGTATAATAAATGTATATGTAGCAACTAAATTTTAGGTTTTTGAGACATTTTTGTTGTTACTAAATTTAGAGAAAGTTTGCGTTCTTCAAGCAGTAGAAGGAGAAGGTATAATATGTCTCTCAGTCAAAAATCAGTTTGAGTAGTTGTAATAATAATAATAATAATAATAATAACAAATAATAATAATAATAAATAATAATAATAATAATAGCAGTAATTCTTAATACAATTAATTCAATCCTCAGTGCGTTTATTATATATTATTTTACAGGCATAAAAAGTAAATAATAAACTAAATTATAAGAATATACCTAAAAATTGATTTTTGACATTTATGTATTATTCTATCATAAAACTCAAATGGTGTATTTTTAAATGAGATTTGAATAATGAAATTGTATCTGCACCTCTGGTGTTGGCTGGCAGAGCGTTCTGTAGTCTAAGTGCCGCTACTGAAAATGTGCAGTCAGCATAGTTACAAAAGCAGACCGGCAGTAGATTACAGAAGCAGAGAGTAGGGCAGTGAGAAAACTTTGATAATTAGAGCGCAGATTTCTAACCGGACTGTATCTAGTAGGAACGCTTTCTAAAGCCATCATGAAGCCGACTAGTTATAAGAAAAAATGGAGTTCACGTATACGTCTTATGAGTCAGTGATATATAAAACTGCTGTGTGAGCCCCAGTCCACAACTCTTCCACCCAACGCCAGAAACATGCCACCGTACTACTTAGAAAGACTTAATTAGAATTTCAAAATGCAAATAACTCTCTTTCAGAATTTGCGTATTGTCGTTAGTTCTTCTTGTGTCAAACATGATGGTACAATTATTTCTTTTTCTCGTGTAACAATTCCCATTGTTGATTGCTGTAGTCAGTTCGTAGTTCATTCATGATTTAGTGAATCAATCGAAATCAAGCATTTTTCCGCTTCGTAGTATTATATTTATTATATAGTAATGCTGGACTTGAAGGTGATTCTGGTGAAAACTAGTCACTACTAACACGGACGTATTGCAAGATGATGCTGCGATAAGTTATCGCGATTTCATCCAGAAAATCTATCTTTCCTTGTTTTGCAACTAGGTATAGTGTGTGTCATACAAAAGTATTTGGGCAAAAAAAGAGAAAACGTGTTCTCTCTGCATGGCTCTCCATTTCTGGTAACTGTTGCAAATGCATGTTGCGAATATTTTGTCGTTGACTTTAATAGTTCCACTATCGTTTTGGGTTTCAGCAAGGACTGGTTTTGGTTCAGGAGTTTGTAAAGGACATTGCTGAAATTCTTGAAGAGGTAAGTCCCTTCACCAAACGGAATAGATCAGATATAGAGTTGGTGGAGTAATGGCCTGTCAAGTTACGTGGTAGCGGGATTTCAGGTATAGTGGTAAAATGAGTTTTGGAGTGATTGTGTTTGTACTTATAATCATATTTCTTGTACTTTTCCTACCTTTTCTCTTTTAGCTTTAAACTCACACTTGAGCATGTTCTTAGTATTAGTCTGTAACACATTGTAATGAAACTAAAGTAAGTTTTAATGTGTGGCCGTGTGACTGATTTTCCTCTTTTACAATTGTTCTTGTTAGGTATTGCAGCAAAGCTCGAAGGTAATATTTTAACCCTTTCAACCGCCATTTTCTCGGTCCCTCCTGTTTTAATACGAAACAAGTAGTTCGATACCAACTGTGGTGAAATTGTAATCAGGTCCGACATGCCGTTTGAAACTAGGAGCATATGTATACAAAATATATTCAAGAAGTTCCCTGGTTAAAACGTTGTTTTTAAAAGTATAAAATTTTAGTTCCTCGTCTCGTCATTATGAAATAGGCGCAAAGCAGAAACGTTAAAACATAATTATTCGTATTAAAATTATTTGTCGGCTTGGCTAGATAGAGAAGGTCCTGTCGTCACAGTGAATACACTACAGGGTAAGTGGAGTCTTAAAAAGTCCTAAAATGTCTTGTTTATAATTTTGTATTTTTGAGGCCTTGAAAATGTATAATTTTCCAAGAGTTTGTCCTAGAGGTCTTAAAAAGATCCTAATTTGATGGTCAAGGTTTGAAGATTGTATAAAAAGAATTTTGATGCAAGCAGCAGTTGTTACAAGTTTTCGTTCAGCAGTCGACCCACGCCAGGCATCGCATATAGAAGGAGCTCGTTACTTTCCTTGTTTTATGCAAAAGCTATTGTTGCATGATAGAACAGAAGTTATAAGTTGATCCATATTGTAACTTTTAAATAAAGGATTGGAAAAAAATTATATCTTAAACTTTCCAAATTCGGGTTTCAAAAAGGTCTTAATTTTTGTAAATTGTTAGCTGCATGAACCCTATGATAACATTTTCATGTAAATACATTTCCCACGCTTCAAATACTCTTCTTAATAAATTTATAAAAGGAATAAATGATAAAACTTAAAGAATAACATAACAAGGTTTTGAGCTCGGCTATGAAATTCCTTGCTTTGCTCTGCGCATGATCGTGAAAGTGATCTATTTGTCTTTGAACTTAAGATCTTCGGGTTTTGGTGTAATATATAGCGTCTGACGCGGTGCTTGCCACCACTGTACTGTTGAATCAACTTACAAAACGATTTTAATGAAGGCAAATTTAAAATCTTTGAACCGTAAATTTCAGGTTTTGGTGTCTGACACGGTGCTTGCTACTGCTCCTAAGCATTTCCTTTTGATTTCCAATGCCCCCCATCCCCACCCTAAGGCTTGTTGTAGACGTAGTGCCACAGTCAGCGCGCCTGATATTCAATTCTCCCCCACCCCCTCCCCCCACGCACCCTAAGGCCTGTTGTAGACTTAGTGCTACAGTCAACGTCCCTGTAAGTTTTACTTCTAAAACAAAATGTAAACGTCTGAAGAGTTTATCTCATACAAATGCACTTTGGATGAATATTTCCTGTCCCGTTTAACTGCTTTGAACAATTATGTTCCGACTGTAGTGTGACGTTTAAAACAGGCCTACGACCCGGGTTAAACATCGATCTTAGCATGCATGGAACTAAATTGCGCTTCGGGTCGACCGAAATTAGTTAAGTTCGACTTTTGACTCAAATGTCGAACTTTTTTCAGTCAACCGAAATTCAGTTGCTGTTATGCCCTTCTAACCAACATCTCCAGTCGATTAATTGGAACGACTGCGTCGATCAAAACTCAGTAGGGACTTTAAGAAGCTGGGACGCGAACGTCGACGAAGACGGTTGCTGAATTTTTAACTTTCCGTTTTCCGTTTTCTTGTTTGTATAACTCATTCGTTTCATTTTTGTTTATCTCAACGTGTTGAATATGAAAAATTAGACGCTTCATTGAAATGATTCATACTCTAACGTACACCTTCAAAATCGAGGTTTTCACGTTCTGTTTTTTAACGACGGTGGAAAATCGCCAACTGGATACATTCCCACATGAAGTCATTGTGTTCTGTAATTAAGTCTATTTTTGTACTGTTCTCGTTGACTTTCGCGTCCCAGCTTCTTAAGGTCCCTATTCAGTCGATTTTAATCGCGACAAACATTGAACTTATCAGGCGCTTAATTGTTGAGTTTAGTTCGACGCATGCTAAGATCGACGTTTGACCTGGGCCTTACTCTTCATAAATACATAATTACTGTAACTTTCCTTGCAGGCAATATCCCCCGTCAGCAGTGGTGTTTTAAGTAACAATAATGTGCTCAAAACTCTCAGTCGGCACTACTTCCTCTTCATTGGCAAGTTGTCCTTCTCTAAGAATGGAGCACGGCTCCTTGAAAGGGCCGGAGTTTACCAGTAGTAAGTACAATGGTTGACTTCTCAATAGACTACACAGTTTACCAGTAGTAAGTACGATGATTGACTTCTGCATAGACTACACAGATTACCAGTAGTAAGT
>JAOEJI010352868.1:0-10740 GCA_025448255.1 Umimayanthus chanpuru | reverse complement strand
GACGAGAGCCTCGTTTCTACCGTTTTGGTATTTAGGTAGACGAATTGTCAGTTTAGTTTAAACAATTTTTCTCTAATGCCCGCCTTAAGCCCCGTCCAGGGCTATACATGCTTTTTGTAAGAACAAACTTTATAAGAACACCCAGGCTGAGAGTTGCCCAGAAATTAAAAACAAGCTAAGAACAATCACCAGGCTGAAATTTTGATCAGACAAATTTAAAAAATTTATTTAATCCTTGTACACAGATTAAGATGTACGGGATACATACAAAGATGTGCTAGATTTAACTGGGTCATCGCGGACGCTGTATTGACAGTTTCAAGTTTTTTCGCATACTGCTGGATGAAACAATAGCAAAAACGTATTTCTTAGTGCCTTTTTATTGTTACGGGCAACTGTTCACTGTTTGGAAATATCAGGAAATAAGAACAATTTAAGAACAGTTTGAAGCTGAAATCGCCCAAAATTGAAGAACACCCCAGCCTCAGCCGAAAGTCATACTGGTCTTATGAAAAAAAAGTGTGTATATGGACGAGGTTTGACGCACTTCCTATTCAAAAACAAAAGAGTGCTAAAATATATAACTTGAACTATACTAAAAGAAACATACGTTTTAGCTATTTCTTGAGAATCTATAGAAAATGGGGTTGTCCGTTTGTTAACAACGCAGCTTTCAAATTGCTCAGTAGAAACGCTTGGACAACCAAACAATTTTGATCGAATAACCCTTCGTTTTCAGTGTGGCGCAACTTGTACTAACTTGTAATTGAGCAGTGATAACGTTTATATTGATGTGCAAACTAAATTTGAAGCAAATGCACATACCATCTATAAGACCAAAATCAGCAAAGTTACGTCAACTAACGGCTTTGTTTTCGTATACGAAAACATATGTTTAATAATTATATCATTTGCAAAGTCGATCCAAGCTCGTTAAGACCACAGTCTCATGAATGTTTTGTTGGGTAATCCCGAGTTGAAATATTGTAAACAGTCTCATATGGAATCGCGTTTCCCCCTTTTTTCTCTTTTCTTTCCTCTTTTATACCAAAACAAAACGGATTTGGTGACATATGAAACGAACGAAAATCGAAAGTAAAAATAACAGTTAAGACAGGCGTTAATTAAAAGTGTTTTAATTATTCAATTGTAAAAACTTAATCTATCACGTTGCCACTGTTTATCGGCTGCAAATTTATCTTAAAATCTGGTTCAAAACAACTATAACACCTACTGCAGCTTGTGTACACTCGTTCAAAAATTAAAACATAAAGCTGCAACATTTTTAGATTGTTGCGTTACAGCAGAAATCAAATTTACAGGAAATTACGCTATTATGTACCTAAAATCCGTACTCATTACTGAAGAGCAATATATATTTATATTGCCTGACTGTTTAAACATCGCTCGCTTTTGTTTGTTCGATTTTGTAAAGAAAACAATGACATGTGCTCTTAAAGTAGGGATTTTTTTGTGAAAGGTTTAAAGTTTTGTTGCTATGGCTACTAGTCGCTTTGTGACCCATGGTATCCACTGATGACAGTACTTCTTTTCTCTTTCAAAGAATAAACGATATTTGGATTTGCTGTGATGATTCAAAACACTTCAGTTCATCTCTTAAGGACCATACTTGCTGCTCTAATTTCGCTTACCCATCTTGCTGTTCAAGATTGACTTCTCAAATAATAATAAATAGAATTTACAGTCATAACAAACAATTAATTTGTACCTGAGAAAACTTTTCTCGAGTGCTGTCGATGTAAATATGCCACAAAACCCTATTGCACAAAACGAAAATGCAAATTCGGCAAATTTTGTAGCACTATTTTACACTGAAAAGTTTTTTACTGATTAGAAACCAGGTTTACGAAAAAAAGCACTTAAAACTGTCAGCTGCAACCGTATACAAGCTTGCCTTGTACAATCCATTTTTAGAAAAGCATTTCTTCGATTGCGAAACTGACTGTTCACAATCCAAATGAAAAATACGTATCGCAGGAATAACAGTCTTACATTTAATTTTTATTTTGTTCAAAATCTTTTCTCAAAATGCTAATTTCCATGCGTAGCAGGTGTTTTATAACTTGAAGTTCGTTCCTCTTTCATTAGACAAAGTGAAAAGTAAATTGACAATTACAGAGGTCTTGCTCTAATTCACTCAAATATTTGCTAGCTTGATGTTAAGAAAAACGTGCCACATTTTTGTTTCCTTTCTGCGAAGTTCAAGGACAATCGAAAACACCAGCCGAAGTATTTGTCCACACTCGACTGAAAAAGACTTTGTTTTTACTTCAGCTAAAGAAACTCGTAAATTATTTAGGACTGTCAGTGAGTGTGAAAGCACTCAAACAAATAACACCCAACACTGTTCTTCACCCGACGGAGGATCGAGATCTTAATCGGAAAACATTTGAACTGCTGTGTCCTCAGTTCTATAAATATGTTTTGGATAACTGCATGGATTCGTCACGCGACAGAACACCCAACTATTTGTGAAAACCGCAGTTAACCAGTGTAATAAAATAAACTACATAGTCATATTAAACCATTTGATAATGTACGATTAGAAGTTGGCAGGCTCTTAGCGATTACTTTCATTTTAACTATGTTGAAGGTTTGCTGAGGGAGTCAGCGAAGTCACTTCTAATTTTTCTTTGCAGTTCTGAAGTTTGCTTGCTGAGAAGAAATTTTAATAGTACATATTAATAATCCCTTTTGTAACTGACGTTTCAGTAGTTACCAGTTTTAGCTGTACTGTAAATTTATTTTAACTGTGGCAACCGTTAGCATACAATCTCACTGCCGATATAGATCTAAAACGAAAACTATTTGAAGCTATAAGCACATAATCTCTTCTTTAATAGGCCTTCAGCATTATCCTAATGAGACATTACCATAATGCAACATGCTGTCTCACTTACCAACGCGTTTTTTGTGTTTCCTCTGCTTTCCAATACATCACTTTTATCTTGCTCATTTATGTTTTCACGTTCATCGGTGGCGGATTGAGAAACTTGTGGACTTGTTTTTTCACATGTATTTATGTCCTTGTTATCTTTCAAAACTGGGGCTGAATCGGTAGCTCCTGTTGAAATTTCTCCCTTATTGTCGCCACTACTTCTTCTGGCAAGACTATCATTTGGAGATATTTTGTTTTGAAATATCTTTGGCTTTGTCGAAGGTGAACAGTTGTCTGTTTCTGAATCCTTCTCGCGTGATAAATGTAAAACTGGAGTGGGTCCATGGAATTTAACTTTTTCTGAGGATCTGCTTCGATCGACAGAGGCAGCTAGTTTCGGAGGTAGTCCCCCTGGTCGAATATCGTCGTTAGATAAGCCCATATTGTCCCGAGCCACTTGAGGCCCCATTTTGTATCCCAACTTTTTAAGAGCCCTAGAGTTTAAATTTTCCACCCTGATGTTTCGAAGTGCCTCCAAAGGATCGGCGACCATATTTTTTGTTTTCTCTTCAATAACACTGCTAATGGACACAATTACACCAGACATTATTGCTAATCCAATCACCATGTACAACAAGTTTAAGAATTCTAGTGTCACAGCTACTCCGTCGTTGCCTTTTGTACCTTTCTTGGGTACAAAATCGCCAAACCCAATAGTGGTAAGTGTCACAAAGCAAAAATAAACCGAGTCGAAGTAATCCCATTCTTCAAATTTCCAAAACCCAATTGCAGGAAGAAAAATAATCAAAAGAAGGAAGATGAATGCAACGATAGCTGTTTTGATTTCCAATTTTTCCGTTTCACGATTGTAAACTCGCCGATCAAACTGTTTTAGTCCCGACTGAATGGCTTCCGATATGCGGTTTCCGACAGACCTCAAAGTTAAACCGGTGAGAGGGATGCCAAAGAGAGCATAGAATATGCATAAAACTTTCCCCAATAACGACTTCGGGACGAGGTGACCATATCCTGGAAATTGAAAAATAAAAAAGAGAAAATTAAATCTTTTTCAGTCAGGGATAATAACTTTCTAAGGTTTCGTATATTCAGTAAAAACGAACAACTTTTGATATCTTTTAGAATTTCCTTCACCATGATTAACATTATCCATTTAATATGATTCAGTTTTCGAGCAACTCGTGGAGGTGAACTTTTAAAATTTTCGTCCATAGACATGTATTCTTAAGAATATAATTACCTCTATAAAAAAATATATCGAAGATGAAGAACGAAACCTACGCAAACACGTAATCTGCCATGAAGAAAGTGCATCGTAAACTAACTCAACCGACTGATTTACTTTGTGAATTTAGCTGCTGGACGACTGAATTTCAATTCGAGTTAGTGATAGTTCGCTTAGTAAGGTTTGAGCCTTAAGGCTTATTTCAAAACACGTCATTTTTCCTCAAAAGACAACTTGTTAGAATTCCATAATAACGCTTAGTAAAACAAAATCTACGACGTGCATTCAAGTTTTACTCTTCCCGACATCTGGGATAAATCTTTTCATAACAAACGCCTATCCGGTAGACGCCATTACGATCGACTACTGTGTTTGTACTTCATTGCCGAGCTTTCGCTTCGTCAGTTCATGAGTGTGTTTGTAACAACGCCATCAACGATTGCCTGATCGGATGTCTGCTTTTAAAAATCAGAAGGATTCTAATTTTAACTGTCTTTTTTTGGTTAACTGAACAAAGTTCTTTATTTTTAACTGCAGTATTGGCGTGAAAATAAACGATAACAGTCCAACGAGCTCATCGAAAAAGACAAAAGGTAATTCACGTATTCATTCATTTCGTTTCCTTGAAGTTTCCGACCCACGAATATTATTGCTCCGGCCCATATTTGAAGACCGATATAATCATTGCCTTTGTTCGCACTTCAACATTTGTACAAGGATATTTTTGTTTGTTATGTGAAAATAAATGGCGCGCGCCTTATTGAGAAACGTTCTTGTTCGCTCGATATTTTTGTCCTGTTTAGACAACTTAACGGAGTCGGTTTTTTTACGATGCACTAATTTTAGGTATAGCACATTTTATGAAACCAAAACAAAACTTAAATTTACAATAAATAAAGATTGCGCCGTTCAAGAATATTTAGAAGAGAAACACCACATGTCATTTCCATAACACGTCTTATTTCATCCTGCCAAGCAATATTTAATTTTTGTATATTCAAAAATATTTTTAATAAACTCAACTGCCGGACGTTATTCCTTCATTTTATAAAGCCGAATGGCCGTGTTTTAAACTAGAGGAATGTTTATTCGATATAAATGAAAGAAATTCCCCTTTCGTTATTGAACACGAACGATCATAATTTCCATTGAGTTAAGCGAATTCCTCCTATTAAATAAACCATAAAGAAACGGTGAATTCAAATTTGTACTCTCCCCTGCCACGGAAGGGAAAGTTCTTTGGTTCGCTTTTATCAAAAGCGAAAATAAACTTTATTTCCTCCACGGCCATTTAATCATCAGTATCAATTTCATTTCTTCGTTTCCTCGTAGTTGCGCCAGCCAGATATCAGCAATACTTAGCTATATGCGGCCTGCTTCAGCTCGTTTGACTAACAAATGAGAGCGTCACAGTCAAGCTGTCGCAACTTTAAAACATTTTAGCTTTTGGTTCACATGTAAATAACAACGGAAAAATACGAATATACTTCTTTCATACTGGCACCAGCGTTTTTGCTATATTCTGTTTTTCTTGCTAAACCACAAAGTGCCATGGACTTTGTAATAATAACAACAAGTCATTTGATTCATACGTTGATAAAATGAGCGAGAGTGAATTC
Source organism: Umimayanthus chanpuru (assembly GCA_025448255.1). NCBI lineage: Eukaryota > Metazoa > Cnidaria > Anthozoa > Zoantharia > Parazoanthidae > Umimayanthus > Umimayanthus chanpuru. The sequence continues at coordinate 4,979 of JAOEJI010352868.1, read as the reverse complement.
ACAAATTTCCACAGTTGAGGTTAGAGCTTGTTACAATATTATGGCCTCCACTGCGCGATTCTTTCTTTGCGGGTTCACAGTAGTTTTTCCTTTGGTCAAAAAGAAAATAAAAACACATACAGTGTTTCATAAAACTGTTTTGATGCAGAAAACGTTTGATTTTTGGCTGGATCCCAAATTTAGTTGCTAAGGCTGATAACATAGAGCATGATTGCCGGTGAAATTTTTCAGTAAGCTACACGTTCAGAGGAACAAGCTTAGCTGCTAACAAAAAAAAACATAACGTTACAGTATCAGAACTTACCAATAGTTGTCACCACATTTCCAGCGAAGAAAAAGGCGTCCATAAAATCCCAATTCGTAGCCGGATAACCACCGGTTTGGTTATTACCATAAGTAATATCGTAGCCTAAATCCAATGCATCTTTAAGTCCATCCAATAACTCAGCCATATCTTTCTCGGAAATTTTGAACCTAGATGTAAAATTTTTTCGTAGCTCTTCAAACTGCAATTTTTTCCGTCGTCGCGCTTCCTCAGGGGATTCGATGGCATCAAATATTGCTGCTCCAATGAGAAGGTAGACAAGGAAAAGCAAGATTCGTACTATGAGTTTCTTTGAGCTAGAACTAATTTCCATTATTGCCCTGGTTCACCATATGTGCTTTTGAGAATTTTCATATCTCCTTTCACCAGAAAATGTTGACGATAATATCTCCATGAAGATTGTTACGGGCATCGAAATCAAATGGAAAAACAACGAAGAAAACTTCACTCAGTCAGTCGTTTCATTATGATTTTAGTTTGGTTGGTTGGTTGGTAGGTTTGTTCATGAAAATATGGCAATACACCAAACTCGTTACCAACTTAAGCACCTGTTCCCCAAAGAGCATGCGCAATTGCATACGTTTAACGCTTCGCTCGTTTTTATTAGAGATTCTGTCGCTAATGACTGCTTTGAGCAGGAGCCTCAAAAACTAAGGGTTTCTGTAACAAGCCCTTAACAATTTCTCTTATTGGTTTAAAACTGGAAAAAACGTAAAGAATTGTTCAATATTCATAATATTTATTAAATCATCGACTTTTATCGAGTCTATCTTGCCATCACGAAAGTTCTGTTTGCGTCTTTGTTGGCTGTGTTGATACGAATGACTTGTGACGTCATCCTATTCAGTTCAGCCGCTAGCTCTAATCAATTACTTTCCTCACCCGTTTGTTTTTGTAAACCTATTTCTAATCTTTCTCGCGGACGTCCGCGCAACAATAATATCTTAGTTTGTGGTTTTCTTTTACTTTTTCCTGATTGCTGTTTAATTCATCAGTAATTTTCTTGCAGTTCAGTGACACAGTGTCCACTGAACGAGTTGCATATTATTTTTCCGTGGCAGTGGGAGTAACTTTGTGACTGTGCTGTAAAAGTTTAGTTGCACATTTACCTTAAATGCTGAGTTCGTGCCATAGAAAACTTGTATAGTTATCGACACTTTTAAAGAAGAACTGTCACGAAGACGACCACTATCGACTGTCATTGGCCTTTCTGAGATATAGCTAAGTTTGAAATTTTCTCACCAGAAAAATTTCACCGTTTGATAACTATTCATTCAAAACATATGAAGGCAAAAGCGACAGCTATCGCCTGCTGTTTCAACACAAACCGGAAACTAGCCAAGTTTTCACCATCAAAGGCAAGTGATTCACCGGCGTTTTAGCTTGACACGATAGCCGGATCAACTTGTATTCTTGAATGTTGAAAACCGGAGCAGACAGAAGTTTTGCATTCTCAAATCTGTTATTTTTCTGTTGTTCTCTTTCAGTGATATTCTACATTACATGTGGGTTATTCAGTATTCATTTCCGATAGCTCACAGTCAGCAGAAAGAGTCACATCAGAAAGAAATACTACTTTGTTCTCTGCGATTAGTCACATCACGTTCGCATTTTTCTATAATAGGAATACAATTTTTGACAAAAATTTCTCCTTATTTTTATAGTCCCTCTTATCTCGGCTTTTTACAAAAGACACGACACCCGAAATGGATTCAATTCCCCCTTTGGTTTGCTGTTACTCAGGTTACAAATAAACTTTGAAATCGTCTGAATCGTGTGTTGTTGTCTGTATATGAGATAGCAAGTAGAAAGCGGATGTTGCCATAGTAACGCAACGGTTTGATCAGTTTAAGATACTGCTGTATAACAGACCTGGCCGTGGGCACGATGTATATTCCGAACGGAAGCACTAAACCAAATGTGTTATTCTGTTACAGTAAAGTAATTAAGTATGAGACAAGGGTTTTCGTTAAGCCTGTTTAAACTACTGGTGAAACTTTGCTCTTCTAATTGCTATTGAACACGCATTGAAACCGACGAATAAGGGATTGGTCTGCTAAATTAAAACTCTAAAAATAAGTTTGGAAGTTGTATTCTGAAGATCTGAAGACACACGTTTTTGTCATTGATGGGTAAGCTTGCCTCGAATCAAATGAATTGGCTTAAGCTGGTCATTCAAATCTCCTCAAAACTTTTGTTTATTGGCTGATTTTATAGAGCTTTCTGATTCTGGACACTGTTCCCAGGACGCGAGTTCGGCCATTAGCAGGCGAGTAAGCTTGCCTCGATCGGCCGCTCAAAAAGATTGGTTTAAGCAGACCACTCCGCAAATGTAAATTGAAACCCTAATTTTTTTCTCAATGAACGGGCGACGATCATAAATGTAGATCGATAGTCGGCAAAGCCCATTTTTTGTTTATTATTTCCCATTAAACAAAGAAATGCAAGGTTGTCCTGCACATGGTCTTTTCACTGTTGAAAACCACTAGCACTACCGATATATTTCAGGGAAGAACTTTGCTTAATTTACAAAATCGTGCTCTTTTGCGCTTTATTAAAAAAAAATACCGCAAGCGTACCCCTGGCCTAATGGGCTTGTGATTTTAAGCAAATATTCTTTTCAAAAACGTTCATCAAGGCTATACCATGCAGCGTCAAAGGCAACTTTTGTCACGTCAAAAGGCACAAAACCCTAGGAAAAACCAATGTTTGCTTTTCTGAACTTTTTGGTAGCATAGGGAATTGGTAGTGATAAGATATAATAAATATTGGCTCTAATTTTAGAGTTCCTTCGATTTCCCCACTTTTCTGACTTGCCAACTCTGTATTGTATTTAAACTGTTGCTTGTACAATGAAAGCTTGCCGATTAATACAATACAGATTTGGAAAAACTAGCGATCCACAAATGATGTTTGTAATGAAACATGGTTTTCAAGGAACACAATTTAGTTAGTGATAAAATTATTTGGCTTTTTTCTTTGCTAAATATTGCAATAACAAGCCTGGTAAGGAAAAAAAACAGTATTAAATCTGCCAGTCCCGACCTTGCAGCGAAGGGCGACTTACGCAAGATCGTTTTAATACTATGAAAGATGGTCGCCTAATTCGAAATTTAAAAGCGTTTTGTCGTCCGTTTTGGGGTAGTGAAAAACTCCCTGTCTATAATTCAAATTATAAATGTCGTATAATAAGCTGAAGTTTAATTAACTACAACTCTGATGCCACGAAAGTATTTTGCTAAAATTCATTACACGTACAGGCCACAAATTAGCACACATCTGCCCTTTTCAGCTACAAGCAAAAGTTCATTTATAATTTATATTTCAAATTAATTTTATGCTACATACTTAGGATATTTTGACAACTCCCAAGTCCATAATTATAACCGAATTGAAAAATACCTGCAGAAAATTTGTCTGAATAGAAATTAAAAGAGCAAATTTAGCTGCCAAACCCGTAATGTTGTCACAGTTCAAAATCACGAAGAAGATCTTGTCTGGTAAAAATCTGCTGACACATATCAGTGAAATATTACTAGGAAACGTTACTTCATAATATCATTCCAAAGTTTCAAGTGTCACAACATGATGGTTAAAATGGAAAATAATTTAAACGGCTACCTGTGACGGCAGGGCAAATTTTAATTACGATTGTTTCAAAGGCTTTTCAAATTGTGTCAAGTTTGTGCCAAACAATTACTATTGATCAAAATAGAAAGCCGAAAAAGTGACACCCTTCTCACGTCCGAGTCACATTTCCCAATAAATTAGTTGCAACTGCAGAAGTTTAGACTTGGATAGCTATGTCTAAGTAAAGAAAGCTGGTGTTATCACTTCTAGAACGTTCCTCAGCTTACAGATCTAGTTTGATTTCCGCCTAGTGAAAAAATCCTTGTTACATATATGAATCACTGAAACAAAATGCACATCTTAGTGTTTTCCATATATTTCAGAGTGATGGCAGCGTTACGATTTGTTTAACTGTTTGAATGTAAAGTCAATAATTGAATCTCAACATGTAAATTTGTTTTTTAAAAAAAGAAAAACCCCGCAAGGAAGAAAACCCCCGCAGGACTTTAGTCTAGTCGGAATATCACCTAGTGTAGTTCCGAAATAAAAATTAACGTTGAGTTCTCTTCAATTGGGAGACAATCCAGAGACGCGTGTTTTTGCTTCAATCGTATCTTTCAGCTAGATTATTGTGAAGATTAGTGAAACGTGGCTTGAACTGGAGCAAAGACTGACAGCTCGTCACTGCTGAATATTTAGGTCATAAATTTATACGAGAAATGCCTCATTACATGTACATTTTTGTTACGGCCTGGAAACCGCCTCACATTGATACCTCATTAAATGTCTTTTGAATCGTATGACTATTGTGATAACAATATCGAAAAGTGTGCACATCCAGTAGAGTTTTTGCTAAGTTTATATTTTATTGATTTTTATTCCGAAACTTCAATCCAGTTCATAAACAAACAAAAGGCAACAGCCAAAGCAGAATTTAAATGGTTTAATGCAGACTTTCTGGTACCTTTTTCAACTATGTTTGCAATTCTGAAGAGTCAAGTTAATTTCAATATGTTTATATTTGTCATTTGACTTGGAGAGCGCGTTATTCAGTTATGTCTTGTGAAATCTAAACTATTTTTTT
>JAOEJI010352424.1:0-10744 GCA_025448255.1 Umimayanthus chanpuru | reverse complement strand
TCCTCCTCCCCCTCCCCCTCCTCCTCCTCCTCCTCCTCCTCCTCCTCCTCCTCCTCCTCCTCCCCCTCCTCCTCCTCCTCCTCCTCTTCCTCCTTCTCCTCCTCCTTCTGCTGCTCCTCCTGCTCCTCCTGGAGTCCCCTCCTCCTCCTCCTAATAATAATAATAATAATAATAATAATAATAATAATAATAATAATAATAATAATAATAAATTTAACATTAATTATACTAATGGTAATAACAGTTTTGTCCATCTTCATTATAATTTAGGTGTAGTCCCTTCATGGTTACATATGATTCTTTCTGAAATATTATTTTGCTGTTTCTTTCTGCAGATCTCTGAGTGATGCTATGTCAGTTGAGAAGATTGCAGCCATTAAGGCCAAGCGTCTGGCAAAGAAGAGAACAACAATTAAAGTTGACGATGATTTGGATGAAGGAATTCTGGTAAGAGACAGTCTGTAGCACCACAGGTAGCGTTTTGACGTTCCTCACCTGTACATTTTTACGTGTATAGTGTAATTTGTCCCTCACTGTATTCATAAATTAATATCATGAACTGTATTTATTTATTGATCTAGGTACATAGGAGTTTTGTTGATGCTGAAGTCGATGTTACCAGAGATATTGTTAGTCGTGAGAGGCGATTGCGCACAAGAACAAGCATTCTGCAGACTTCTGGCAAAGTACGTAGCTTTAGAACATGACTTTTGTTCAAAGGAGTGAAAAAATCAATCTATTAATTTAAATAAATGTAATATTTTTGAATGTACACAACTCCTACAGATACACACTTGGATGATGGAGAATCTGTGCCATGGGTATCCGTTGATTACCCAACAGTGGCATAAACCATTTTCTCTGGACAGTGTGTCGCAAGGACTACATGCATTCCTTACAACTACGTCATGTTAACATCGTAACAAAGGTCCCACACTTGTAGTGTGGTGACTGAGGTTTAAAGAGGCCCACACTTGTGGGTCTGCCTTGGGAGTAAAGGGCACTGAAAGAAAGACCTTGCATCTTGTTCAGTGCCTGGCTATGCAGTGCTGACGAGCTATTTTAAAGCTTTACTTCTGATCTATCCATATGGCTAACAATCTCATTTTGGCCATTTCCTTTGGTTTCAAACTGAACAGTAATCTTAAGTTTATAAGTTGCAGCATAGTTGAGTTCCACCAAGAACAAAATTATTCCACAATTTTTTAACGATATATGTGCAACTATCGTTTTCAGCTAACCCAAGTTTCTTTAAGATTACACACAGATACCTGCCAACCAACCAACCAACCAACCAACCAACCAATCTATTTACCAACCCAACCACCAATACCCTACCCACATACATGCCTACCTGCCAGGTTTCTCATATTGCTAGCTCAGTATGCACACAACAATGAAGTAATTCATGTGTCCTGAATGTTATTTTACTCTCCAGCAATTCCTTAAGAATGTCCTTGCAATCCTTCAATCAGTGAAGGCCCAGGAGGAAGGAAAACACAAACAGCCCCAGGGTGCTGTCACAGTCCCAGTGAGTTGACATTATGAGTAGTTAAGATATAATGTACAATACCCATATAGTGCTAAACATTGATAAACACTGGAAAAACTTACGAATTTTATCACCTGCAAAATTCGCAATCAAAAATTTGCCAGTAGTGAGTGCGGGCGCCCAAGGAGATTTTTTCCTGTGATTATCGCTATAATTTTTCTTCCCAGGACATTTGTGAAAGGACATCACACGACTGAATCAAAATGGCGGCGCCATTTTGACGCATCATCTGATAAAATCACAAAATTGGATCTGTTGAATGAACTGGCGATTCACTGCAATGAGCGTATAAAATCACAGGAAGGGGCACACTAGACTTACGAGCTGCGAATCTCTGAACTGTTGAGTAACTATGTAATTGCTGTTGCTGTGATCAGTGAAATTTGCTGTCGTAGTAGTTGACACACCAGGCGAAGTTTGCCAATTGCTGCAATCAGCTGCTATGAAATCCTGAAGAGAACACTATATTTTATTTTTTATTAAACTACAGTCGAAATTGTAAACTTGTGTATTGAATGGCCGACAGTAGAATGTGAATACATATTTGCATGTAGCTGTGGAATTAGTACACTGTGGTCAGTTGAGTTTGCTGTAGAATTAGTAGTCAATTAGCTGTATAATTTGTTACCAGGACCTACCAAGACGCAAGCCTGCTACACCGGTAGCTTACAATCGATACGATCAGGAAAGGTTTAGGGGAAAAGAAGGTTAGTCAGTAACTATATTCTCCTAAGTGTAAGTGGATATACTTCCTGCTCACCGACACTGACCTGAGATTAATTGTTTTCTAGCATAATATACTAAAACAGTGAATAGATGTAAAATACAAAGAAAGTATAAATTTTAAATGAATAGAAAGAGAGAAACTCGTTTATTAACTAAGCCGTGTGCTGTACTCATACATGCGAGCTCGGAATAGCGTGAGATTATTCCCTGAAGTGGAGGTGAATATCCTGGGCCTTTTACCAACACTGAAGGGAGTAATAACGTTAGCATATACCAAACCAGTGAATTAGTGAAGTAAAAAATACAATCTTTTTCTCATTTTCTTCCCAAATTTTGAGTGAGTGTCTTGTTGTAATAACCTCGTTCCCGTTTTCTTGTGCGCATAAATACAAAACTGTTGCAAACACTTGTTCAATTTCATTGGAGCAAACTACATGCACATGCAATACCGTATCGGTTGTGTGAGCTTTTACATTTACATGTACATTGTTGCTAGACCTAAAAACCAAGAAATAGAGACTCGCCTCTAAAACTCTTACTGTAATTCATATTTTGTCGACGGTTTTGTGTTGAGTGGAATTGCTTCTTCATTCATTTTGGCAATTTTTGCTTTGGGAAAATTATCTGGAAAATCACTTATGCGAGCTTAGAATAGGCTGGATTCACTGTTTATAGACCAATCAGGGCACACGAAATACACTATTCACTGGTTTGGTATATGCGAACGGCAGATATTTAGTGCTCGAGCAGCCAATCAGAGCAAGTAAAAAGCACTTCGCTGGTTTGGTATCGTAATTTTTATACTACTGCAGGATATGCCTTTCATTACCTTTAGTTAGTCTTATGCTAGTAAGGTATAAAGTAAATGTATACATATTTACAGTAAAGCCATTAACTTAAAACATTCGCGTTTTTGTGAAGAACAAAAATTGCACACCACACGACAATCTTGCTTTAAAACTGCGTCCTTTGTGATCTTTTTTGTTGTATGATGTTAATAGCCTGTGACTAAACATGTTTGTACATAAATACTATAGACTCTAAGGTTACTGTACACCTTCAACAATGTTAGTTGTTTCAGTCCATAGCTCCATTAACATACGTCTGGTACATGCAAACCTATATATTACTGGAAAGCTTACAAAATTTTCTAAATGAAGGTGTGAACCATTTTTGTAAAATCGCTTAAATTTGTTAGCACAAACAGGTGGTGCAGCTTCCGATCCGATTTTTTTTGTTTCATCACAGTTTGCATCAGTTCAAACGCCAAGCCGTAGATTCTTAATTGTGTACGTCATTAGTTTATATTTTGGAGCTTATTCAAGAAAATGGAGAGGTTTCAAGTGGATAAGCAGAACTGATGCCATCTATAAACAGTAAAGTAAATTGAACTTCTACATTTGATCCTAACTCTGAACTACATTTATTGCACTACCGCTGCGCCAAATTTAGTCGCTATAGGCCAGAAAGTGACCGAGTTCTGGCTGTTTCATCGCCCAAGCTCGTGAAAAATTGTTTTAAGAAAATTGACTTTGAAAAAAGAGCAGACAAGTGTAAAGTTACTTCCGATGAAATCTTTTGTTCACATTGTCTTGACAACTGTTCGAGATATTCTAAAAAAGCGTTTTTTAATAGTCTGAGAGTGACTGTTTGAATGGAATGAGAGATACCGAAACCAACTGTAGAATTGCACACATTTTAGGTACCCTACTGATGATCAAGTACTGATTTGACTTTTTTTTTTAGCGACATAATAGTTGTCTGTGCAGTTTAAATATACAGTAATGGTATAACACACAAAGTCAGAGCCACAAAATTGTTTTAGGAGCCCGGATGGGTATCAAACAAAGTGAGAAGCTAAGTCGAGTTTGCAACAACTTGTACCCCATGCTTATAAAAAGAACTATGAAAACTGGAGGAATGTGGCTTAGAAAAATGCTATATTGGGTTTTTAGGACAATATTGATCAGAATTGGCCAGTGCAAAAAGTGTAGTAAAATTAAGTTTATTTGATCCTGAGCACGTTGGAAGCATTTCGATAGTGTTTTTGACTTGGCTGTTGTTGTTGTAACGTTATCAAGATAAGAAAAAATAGTATAGTGTATATCTGTTTTTACGTTTCTCAGAAACGGAAGGTTTCAAGATTGACACGATGGGAACTTACCACGGACTAAGCTTGGAGTCTGTAAAGGTAAGAAATTATCCTGGCAGGGGTGGCGAGGGTATTTTTATTGTAGGCATTTTTCTTTTCTACGTTGGACTCAGTGCAGCGCAGTCTGGAGTGTCGAACAGAAGACTAAGTAGTGGAAGATAATGAGTGAAGCCAAACAAATAGAAAACAAACACGCAAAAGATAACAGAGTGGAATACAAATTAGTTATTTAAGAAACAAATAGACAGAAGACAAATGAATGGAAGACAAACGAGTGAAGGACAAACAAACGGAAAGTAAACTAGTGCTGGACAGACAGAAGACAGTAGAGAAGAAGACATATGAGTGAAGGTAAATTGTTGGAAGAAAAATGAGGGGAAGTCAAACAAGTTGAAAACAAGTTTACGATTGGAAGACAAGCGAGTGGAAGGCAGTCAAACAAAAAAGAAACGAGTAAAAGACAAATGAGTGGAAGATAATTGAGTGGAAAACAACGAGCATATATATCCAATTACCTAAATCATGTATTTAAATTTTACGGTAGACCCAGTCGCCAGACCATAAAATAAAGAATAAAGTGACATTTTTTTAGTGCAGGTATATACTGGTCACAAAAGATTTTTTCTAAGAAAATGTAATTTTTTGTGATGATAATATTTACTCACAAAAACTGAAAGAAGTGAAGAATGCCATATCTACACTTTAATTTAACATTTTAAATACAGACGGTTTTGGTGACTTACATGTATGTCTAAAAATGCCCCGTACATACAACTTCATACCAAGATCCATTCTAGAACAGAAATTAGTTGAGTGAATGACGAGGCTATATTATATTCCGTCATCTGTTTTAAAGGAAGGTGCACACAGACCAGTCAGAAGACCAGCACCCAGTCCCTCTCCCCACACTCAGCCCAGCAAGTCACCCAGCAGATCAAGTAAGTGGCTGAATTCCCTTCAAGTTCACATAATTGATGATCTGTGGTTTACATTCTTCACGTTCTTTGAAAATTATGTACAGATTTTATATCCAACTTTCATTTGGGCCATTGCATAACCCTTGGAAGGCCAAACGAAACTGCAAACAAAATTAACCCCGAAAAGGAGGGTTCTTTTCATCTCCGTGGTAAAAGTTAGATGTTAACTGAGAATTGTTGCATGATATCTACCGTTTTGGCTGTTTTTTTGAATGTAGAAAACATGGGTTTACAGAATTAAAAAAGGAAACTAATCACTGCAATAAAAAAGATATAACGATTTTATCAAAACTTCTGTTCTTTTTTAAAAAACCGATTTCCATTATAAATTATGAGATTACATCAATTTGGCTACGGAGTGTTTCGTTTTAATAGCTTTCATTGTAGAGTATTTTGGTCCAACAGTCTGAAATGAAGTTAATGAATCGATGAAAACGTTAAGTACCGTTGCTTTAAACGGGAACTTAACGCGAAACGTTTATTCAGCTATACTAATTTTTACTGGTAGTAACTGAATTAAGAGTATAATATTTAGTCTTCAATTTCTGTCTTATTCTGTAGTAAGTTCCGTCAGTTTTCTTTGTTCTTTTTTACATTCTATATATATATATATATATACACACACACACACACACACACACACACACTTTCTACTCGTTGTGTTGTGTTGTGTGTGTTGCCTAAATAATTATAATATTTGTAGTGCTTCCCTGACAAGTTTACATTCAACTTCCAATATAATCCTTTATTCAACTTTCCTAATATTACTGTCATCTATGTGCATGTATTATACCTATCAACTAATAAATTGTTGTTTTTATTGTTTATTCAGTTAGATTTCGTAGAGAATGGGGGTAAATTTATACTGATATTGAGAGATAGAAATTGACAGCAAAAGCTAACGTTAAGTGTGATGTACACTCACAACTACTCTCCCTTTGTCAGATCAAGCCGTCTATAGAACAATCTCTTGATCCAGACACTCGTTGCTCCTACTACTCGCCCACCGTGGAACTCATGTTGTGAATTCACAAAACACTTCAAGCACTTTTAAACTTTAATTTACAACACAAATTATTATAAATTACGCACTAGTATCACCTTAAAAGTGACAAGAATTCATCATTTTTTACTCACCTACACTGTCTTAGTGTTACCGAAGGCAAGTTGGGAGTAAACAATGCGTAAGTGAGCGAGTCATTTGTTGGAGGAGAGAGTTCATCAGAGTTGTGATTACTAAAATTATTGTTGTAAAGTGATGTTCATCAGAGAGAGGTCGTTCATTACAGAAACGGGGAAAAAAATTATTAGAATAAATGTTCAAGTGAAGTAATTGTGACTCAATAATTTTTTGCTCATTTGTTGTTTTGCAGCTGTACCACAGAAACCGGCCAAAAGAGGTAGGAACACGTAATAGCTTGAGAGCAGAGTGAAAGATGTTATATCAATCACATTAAATTAATAATTACCATCGCGGTTGACACCTGGCATGGGACTCAGTCCCGTTCGTGTTCAACCCTTTCGGTAGCAAGTCCAAATAAAGTTGTTAAGAAAAACAAAATTTTAATAATGAATTATCAGTTAAAACATCTTCAGAATTTCGTCAAGCAGTCAAACTTTGTAATTCTCAAGTTTCTGGTCAAGTTTTCAGCTGCTTTCGAGCTTCTGCCCTTTTTTGAAAGTTTTTACCCAGTTGAAGGTGCTTTCGTAATACTTCACATTAGGGTTTCACAACCTTTTTGTAAACGCACGTTCGCGTCGCCATGGTAACTTTGTCATACCATGCAGAGTCCAGCATCTACAGATAAATTTAGGTCCCAATTCAGCCATAGTCTTTGCTTTTAGAATCAACATATTATTGCAGCTCAGACCTCAATATACCAAGCAAGACACTGGAAAAATCACTATTTCGTACTAGTCAGTGTATTAAAATAAGATGAAACACTGGTTTGCGTGGATAAATTATTGCTCCCTCTCCTTTCCCAGAATCTCGCACACCCATCATCATAGTTCCCGCCGGGGCCACATCGCTCATCACTCTACACAACGCCAGTGAGCTGCTGCAAGACTTCAAGTAAGTTCTTAGTCAGGCCATACTTGGTAAAGCAAAACTGGTTAAATGAAACTTGTCAGTTTCTCTGTTTTATATTTTTGTTTATCCTTGAGCGTGCACAAAATATACAAAAGGTATCAGTGAAATGCCAACGAACAACTAACCAGCAGAAACATTTGTGCTAACACGTACAACAACACAGTTTGCACGGTCACGGTTTGTTCAACATAGACAAAGAAGCTTTGTTTACTCCCTTTGAACTATGATCAGGTAAAGCAGAGGTAATGCGGACATATTTTTATTTGTTTATTTTAAATTTCATTTCATTTTGCGTGGGGCTTACAGTGTTAAGTTAAAACTAAGTAAAAGCAAATTATAGGTGTGGCTATTTGTAAATACCGTTCTTTCTGATGGCTCTAAGCAAAGACAAAGTGCATTTAAGGAAGAAAATACAAATTACAGTAAACAGATCAGATTTAGGATAAAGGAGTTTGTGACACTTGATGCTTGACACTGTTTAACAATTATTCCCTGTAATCTAGGTGAATAGCGGCAGAATTTTCACTGACTTTCACTGACATGTGGAGCATGCACAGTCTTACTTCCTTTTCAAAGCTAGTAAATATTTTGTAAACTTAGCGAATGCGAAATCATTCTGAGAACAAACAGTTCTCTCAGTTTGCGAGTTGTGAAGTTCTAACGGCTGATGTTATAATTATAAAATAAATACATGAAAAATAATGAAGAGATGTAAAAAATATAATGTGAATACCTGTTTTAATAAACATGAATAGTGTCGTAACGTTTCTCTTTGTTACTTTATGGTCAGACAAACTCTTTGTTTATATATGAAAAATGGGATACTGAAGTAGAAGTTATATTGAATTTGTGTTTGAATCAGCCTTGTTTTCCCGTGGTAGGTTTGTAAGCACAGATCAGAAGAAACAAGCTGGCATGCGCCGCGAGAATGAAGTGTTGATCCAGAGGAGAAAAGAGGCTGCACACAAGGAGCCTGGTGCTGTGATCACAACGGTTACTGTTCCTTATCGGGTAGTTGATAACCCGGCACGACTGCAGCCCAATGAATGGTGAGTTGCTTGAATTGTTTGTGATCAACTATGGGTGGTTGATAACTCCGAGTAACATTGAAGGGACTTGTTTTGGAAATTGGTTGGAGCAGCCATGGAGCTATACATTTGTGAACAATTTCTTTTGCCGTATCTTACCACTTCCAGTGTTGTGCATGCTACGGGAACCTTTTATTACACCATGCTCAAATAACTAAATAAACATAATGCAAAATGTAAGCTCTAGACTAGGACAATTTTATGACAGCAATAAACTGACAAAAGCATTCTTACCATAGGAACCGAGTTGTCGCTGTGTTTGTGCAGGGCCCAGCGTGGCAATTCAAGGGATGGCCATGGCTACTTCCAGATAACTCACCAGTTGATATTTTCACCAAAAGTATGTCTTTATGTTAAATATTTTAAACACAATTATTGACCGCTTCATGTATATAACGGACGCCCAGAGACTTCGTTAGTTGTTTTATTGCACATACACTGTCTTATTGGATAATACACCACTCCTAGAATACGAACGAAACTACTGACGGGACCCCTGTTGGGGGATTTTCTACATCTCAAGGGATCAGTCATTAGTCAATTTTTTTATACCCAACCTGAGTTTTAGGCTTTTCCCAGTACAAATGACTGTTTAAACCCACCAACATACAGTATTTGTCAAAATATTGGCTAGACTCAGTCCCAACCCAGCCATAGTAACTGATGAACGGTCCCTAACTAGATTTACGAAGACTTCCCTAAAGTTTTCAAGAATCGCCAAATGAACAACTTGTCAAAAAAATTAACAAAACTTCTGAAAGGCGAGAATTTACGAAGGTTTCTGGAGATTTCCCGAAAAACCAATTCGTTTTCTGGGTTGCCACAGGTCAGGTAAAATTCAGGGAATTTTTTTTCAAAGTCAGGGAAGAGTCAGGAATAGTCTGTATTTGGTCAGGGAAAGTCGGAGAACTTTATTGTTTGGCTGACACAAGCTTCATTTTGATTTATATTTTGAACGTGACGTCACATTTTACCCTTAAACGGTCAAGATGGGGGGGGGGGGGTCGGCGAACCCCCTCGATTTTTGTGGCCAAAGATTTTTTACCTTTTAACCAATTGAGAAACGCTTTTGCGCAACTGTTCCCGATAATGAACACATCTCTTGACTTTAGTTAAGTGACGTCAGCATTGATGATGTCATCACAATTTGGACATTTACGATTGAGAAGTGAATTGTATAATAATTTCACTATTGTTTTGTTTCAGTTAAAGCTTTTCATTTGAAGTACGAAGATATGAAGACTGATCCCAACGTCCAGAAATGGGATGTGCAAGTCCTAAATGTAAGTTACATGTATCTGGAGGGTGTAATTTGTATAAGTAATGCTGCCCTGCTGCTAGACTCTTCCTTTCAGACCCTAGGGACAAGAATCAGTAATGGGTTCGGTTGTCCCGTTGTCATATGCTGTTTGTGCAGTCAAAAAATTGAGAAGAAAAAGAGAGACTCTAGGATCCAGGTCTGGTGATGTTACGGTGTCAGACCTTTACTTGTTTACTTGGGCTGTGTCAAGTGTCCACCAACAACCGAGATGCTTCTTTCACTTTTCTTGTTACTCAGTCGATTGTTGCAGTCCCGTTGAAAGTCCTTGATAAAGGTTTTCAATTTTCAAAGATAGGAAATCCTTGAAAGTGCCACTGTAGAGTTAACAAATACAGTTTTATTGCTCTGGTTACTTTTCTGTTTCTGAAAGGAAAAGCCGACAGCGTGGATAACAATAATCAAGTTAAAATGCAAATACTTATTTTGTGTGTGAAAGCGTTATCATTATTCGTTCATCTAGACAACTTCGCTCATCGAAGAAAACTCCTTTTGAGTCCTTGAATTTAGTGCCTGAAAAAAGTGTACAAATTCTAAGCTGGGGCCTGTGTTTGTTTTCCTCAGATAAGTCGCAACAAGCGGCATCTTGACAAAGCTTCCATCCTCAAATTCTGGGAGATACTCGACAAGTAAGTGAAAATACTGCAGGAATTGTGACAATATCTAGCCATACTACTTACTAAACTAGTATGGCTAGATATTGTTGCGATTCCTGCATTGTACTAAACTTGGCCCCAAGCCCCACTGGGGGGGAGAGAGAGCGAGGGAGAGAGAGAGAGAGAGAGAGAGAGAGAGAGAGAGAGAGAGAGAGAGAGAGAGAGAGAGAGAGAGAGAGAGAG
>JAOEJI010352313.1:0-10745 GCA_025448255.1 Umimayanthus chanpuru | reverse complement strand
AGAGTACAGTTTTACCATCCCCGGTGCACTCAGGCACAATGCCAGGACACCACGCAGATCAAAGACCAGCTAGGGATCTCTACAAATCTACCAGAGTACAGTTTCACCATCTCCGGTGCACTCAGGCGCAACGCCAGGACACCACGCAGATCAAAGACCAGCTTGGGAACTCTATAAAGCCTACTTTCCCCTGTGCACTACAAGAGTGATACCTAGACTATTTAAAACTAATTAAAGCATACCTGTATCATTTCTTCACTGAAAGTAATCTGCTCAAACAGAAAAGACTCAGCAGCTTTCTTGTTTCTATAGTAAGACTGGACTCGTTCCTGAGGCAAAGATTTTTCCACAATTTCCTCAATGTTCTGCAGGAAAACCCTCTCAGTTGGACCTACAAGATTGTAAGAAAATGGTTGTAAATAAATTGCTGCAAACACAAGAAGCTAATTGTTTGAACTACATGTACAACTTATATTTTTGGGTTGGTATACTTCAATGATATTATTTATCATTATGCAAAACAACTAAATAAATGTATTCAACATTAATTTTCAGATTTCTTATAGTAAAGCTTTAAACCTTATTTCTCCCAGAACCTTTTTTGGTTTTACAGTTTTTGGGATTTTTGACTGCTATTTAAAAAAAGCTAATTTGAATAAATTTAGAAATTATAGTAGCTTACTAAAAAATAACACTTAAACTTTAAATTCTAGTATTAAAATTTTTTCAATGTAAAACAGCTAAGTATTCTTTGGAAACTTTCTTTCATGCAGAGGTGATGACCTGATAGATAGAAATTAGATATTGTACAAGGTTAGTACTAACATTACATCTTCATGCACTTGTTGAGTCTCAATCAAGCCTGAAAGCAACCCAAAGCACATAAAGCCTGGGCAGTGATATGTACATGACAGCAATTTTATTATGTAACTAGCAGGACTTACCATTGAAAGACTTGACTTGAACATTATGCTTTTCAACCCGTGTCTCTTGGTTAGGTTTTTTCACTACAGTGATTCTGTCCTTGTCTTTCATAGACTCTGGGCCTAACTTTGCCAATATTTTGTTACATTCCTTCAGGGAGCCAATTTCATGTGCAAAGAGACCCAAAGATGCCAAAAGCTGTTCCGTATTTCGTATTTCACAGTGCAGGTTGCAGAGATTAATGCTAGATAATTCTTCGTCGAGTACAAATGTCAGGTCATCTCTGATCCCACTCCAACTGAAAACAAAATAATTATGTTTATTTCAAAATTAGATTTTGTTTTAGAAAAGTAGAAGGTACTCATTTTTTGGTCACTTAATTATACTTTATTTGTTAAACAGACATTATTTAACGGAGAACTGTACAGCTTCATTTAAAAAATATAAAAGCAGTAAAAAGATAGTATATGGCTACAAATTTGGATGGCATTAAACTACTAAATATTACCTTAACAGGCAAATTATTCAAACAAATTACAATTTAAGTTACTGTAAATAAGTTCCAAGCATACTTTAACTTACATTTCTAAAAGATGTTTTCATAAGATGTACTTGTATTGTGATATACTAGCTGTAACTTACCAAAGAAAAAATTAATTAAGTTACAGCACTTGTAATTGAATCAATCTGATAGCATAAAGAAATACACATATGTACAGTATACATGTACATAGCACCCCCACAATTCTTAGTATAAGAATTCACAAGACTAACTAGTTCAAAATAATTATTACCATCCAATGTTTCCTTTTATCTTGTGTAGACATTCTGAGCAGGTCTCTCCATCAGCAACATCATCACAACTACAGCCCTTTAAATTCAACAATTAAATTCAACATAAAGTTAGTAATTTAAAGCAGACTCTTACTACATGGATGTGCTTCAACATAAAAGACAAGCCATGTAACTCATGATCATCACCTTGCTATGTTCAGTAACTACATTATTTAACAACTTGTCTTTGACTTCCAGCATTTCTTTTTAGAACCTGAAGTACATGCAACATGTATACACATCTCTCTAATAGGCTTAAAATTAATTAAATAATTACTTGTACTGGAAAAATGCACATGTATGTATACATTATACAATCATACGTGTATATGCTGTACTCATTGTCATTTGCTCATCGTGTGTGTATTCTGTCAAGGCAGTGTGTCAACAACAACAGACTTCTGTGCACTGATAGGTTTGTTACTTTCGAGTACAGGTTAAGTTTGTTATTTTTGTCCTTGTAAGTTTTGCAGTCTTGGGCTAGTACGCATGTTCAAGTTACTGACTCCTTTATAATTTAGTGATTATATAAATACGCTACCAAAAAGTAACAAACGCATTATTATTGTTATCATTATTATTAATAGAATATCATCACTAGAATGGAGCTTTTTGATGGTTTCATCAGTCCTTGCATCAAGTATAATTTGGTATTTCTATGCAAAAAAAAGTACAGTGTTATACATGTACTTGTACAATATTGTCACATACATAATTTTAGTAGTATTATTAAACTGTCTTAAGTTTGTAAACAAAATAACTTGAAATTTGTGTACATTAGTTCACCATTTCGAAATTAATATGAATTAGTGTCCAGTGAGACATTTCTCAGAAAAAACGATAAACTTATAGGAATATACATAAAAAATAACATTTACAAAATGAACTTTTGTGAGTGAGATTTTGTGACAAATAATGTGTACATGTAACAGCTGCATAGACATTAGTTTCACAAAATTATACACTTTATAGCTCAGTGGTATATATAATAACATGTCTAATTCCATATCTAAACATAAAATTATTGTGCATATCTGAGTCAATTAAATCTTTGTTTACCCGAATACAATTGCACAGGAAGCAGAACTCAACATTGACTCCACGCCCACCAATTGTAAATTCTTCTTCATTTTTCTTTTTTAGGAGCATCAGAAGAGCCTTATAATCAAAGGTCACTGGAAATAAAAGTGAATCTGTTAACATAGAATCATATATCATACATGTAACTGTACTGTTAAATTACATTAATTAAAAAATAATTGAATTATAGATTACATATATAGATCTCTTAGTCGGTGACAACAGTATAATAATAAAAAACCCTTAATATTTTGATTAAGCCCCAGCTGTTAGCATTTAAACTTTACATGACCAGTACATGCTTATAATCTTCAAATTTTATAAAGAAATGGGAGTGAATACATGTAAACAAAACCTTTATGCAATTGGACTAAAACCTACAAACTACATGTACAGGTATATTATTCTGTCAAGAAAATTAGTATGAAAGGAAAAGGGGTGAGCTAATTTTGCAAAGAAAAAATTATTAAAACTTGCATGTAGTCAGTTTCATAGGTAGACTTTGAAAGGTCATGCCATGTGTACATATTGTGTAAATCCATATTAATTTCAGGCATCTGGCCAAAAATATGGTAACAATTAATGGAAAAAATAAAGGTTTATTCAAGGCTTCTCTAAAGCTAAATGTACATTATTTTCCTGTCACACTACAGTTTCATGTTTAATTGTAAACCAGGGCAAAGGCAAATTTATTAGACATCTTTATTACATGTGCATGTAATAGTGAAAATACTTAAAACTTGATATTGTATAAATATCCTAATGCAAAATTAATGCAAACACTAATTATAAGACACGTCATATATGATTTAGAACTTTTAAATACAGTATTAAGGGGACTCACAGCATATAAACAGTATATAAATTTGTTGTAATTTTGACCATCCTGCATATGTAGATCAAATAAAAAATCACCATCTATAAATATACAAATATATGAAGACAATACCTGTAAATTTGATGTCATAATGTCTGCCATCCACAGTAATACCCGATGATTTTAGAATCTTTTTCTGAGCATTTAGTTCTTGCATGATTGCCTCAGTGCTTTCCCTATATATAACAAAGAAACAACAATTTTGCAGTCATACATGTATAACAACCACTTCTTTGTTTTTTTACATCCTAGAACAAAATGCACTTAATTTAGATGTTGATTTTTTAATTATATCAATCACTGGGGCAATTTCCTACATGTACTAGTACTTTGCTTTGTTGTGTGTGTGTGTTTGTGTGTTTGAATGTTCCTGTTGATGACCCTTCACTTATTATATAATATGTCACAATCATTGTAATGGCTACCTAGATTTTAGCCCTTATGGTTATTATAGGTAACTAGTACCCAATTCTCAATATTTGCAGAGAGTAAACTCTAATTTTATTATCTGTTTACCTGTATCATATTCATGTACATGTAATTATGTAATTGTAGTTCTGGGTACTATGAAAGGTTGATCTTTCTAATATAAGATAAGTAAGCACAGCAATTATACATGTACAGTTTATCATGATAGTTAAACAGTATTTCATCACTATTTTTAAGCAGCACTTTAACTGTGATATACATGTAATAAATGGAGATTGATCTCCAATTAGGTCAACTACAATGTAAGTACCTGAAGCAGTTAAAATTTGAATTGATCAGTGATTGTTACAATGTACCTACCTATTTTCTTTACAGTTTGCAATCACAACTGGCAAAACACTTTTTGAACTTTGACTTGAAGCATATGGAACTTTTATTGGCACAACACCAACCATAACTTGTTGTCTACCTGCAAAACAGTAACACACAACATAAATAACAGACGGCAAATGTGTTGATTTCAACATTTTACTTAAAACATTTATTATTAATAATATTATAATTTTTTTTATTTTAATAGTTACTTCTGATTATTTTGTATAAATGTTATTATTATTAATTATAATAAAAAAAAGTTTAAAATTTTGTTTATAAATGTAGAACATACATAAGTTGTGCTCTTTGTAGTACTTCGCAACAGGGGACCAGATCTAGAAACCTGTGAGTGATCGACTTTATAATTTGGAGGGATGGCTATAATGGTCCTCTGAAAAACTAACTTGAGTCTTGCAAAATTTTACCCCTGAGTTTTGGAATCAGTAGGTCTTGGAGTCTCAGGTTTTGTGTTTCTCACTTGTGTTCTTATAATATGAACAACTATTGTTTTGACTGCCTCATAATCAGGTTTCAAAAAAGCCCAGTCTGGGCAAGTCTCACATTTATGTACATGTACCATTCATCACCCCAACTATCTAGTTAGTAATATATTAATTAATAAGTAAACTAAAAAGTTGCAGTTGTTCTGTTGAGTATTTTTTTAATTTTAAGAACATACAACAAAACAGTATTTAATGCAATGTTTGTAATGAGTTCCAGTATCTTCTGTGCTAATTGATTAGTTAAAGTTAACTATACAGTATCAGGTACAACAATATTAACTTTAGAAAAAATTATACCCCAAAATGGTCTTCCATCCAGCTTTAGGTTGAGCTCCAGTTCAGTTTTATCAGGGCAATGTAACCGCATTTCCCTTAGCGCCCACACCACAACTGATATCAGATCAACCTGGAATCCAGGGATACTTAAATCGGGAGACAGGCTCCTGATCCCCATTGTTTTTTTCACGACATCCATTACCATCCTTCGAACAGCCTTCACCTGGTTCTTGTTTAGTAGAATTGGTGTGTCTGATTTTTTCTAAATAAAACCAACGCAAATTAATAAGATCTGCAGGAGGTTTGCATCCATTGAATCTTTTTTAAGTTTATGAGAAGAATGACATGGCCATGAACAGAGACCTGCTACCTATACATGTACCTCTGCACCAATGGAATATTCATAAATGACTTATTTATTATGCCAGGCTAGAGTTTTGTTACTTATACAACTTTATTCGCAAACAAAACTGTTGCTGAAGAGAAAGTACTGAGGAAATAAAAACTAGTACTTTGATCTGTTAAGTAGAATTGTAAGCATTGGATTGAGAAAAACCACATAAAAAAGAGCTTGCTGAAACAGATTTTGAAAAAGAAAATTTTGTTTCCCACCACAACTGGCTGAACAGCTACAGTACTCCCTACTGTGATTGGCCCAG
This sequence comes from Umimayanthus chanpuru, assembly GCA_025448255.1. NCBI lineage: Eukaryota > Metazoa > Cnidaria > Anthozoa > Zoantharia > Parazoanthidae > Umimayanthus > Umimayanthus chanpuru. Next base: position 4,788 of record JAOEJI010352313.1, on the reverse strand, counting down.
CAGCCAAAGAAACTAACATGATATTCATTAGAAGATTCGTCAATAAGGTATCTCAAGCGAAATGAGTTTATTACATATGCATACATGTACTGTATAGTTTTATGAACAATTCCCTGCTACTCACCCCAGTTCTTCCAAGCATGGATAAGTTGAGAAGGGTTTGCCACGCCTGATCTGGCAATCGTGCCTGTAACTTAAAGTACAGGAGGACCCAGTCGGGAACTCGCAGTGATTCTAGAAGCTTCAAATGCACATCATCGCCTAGGACTTCCTCGACACCCCTTTTCACACCACGGGCACCAACAACAGTCTCCACAACTTTATTTACGGTCTCCTTTGCCTCGGTATCTTTTCCTAGGACACGCTGGCCCAACACAGTCGACAAGGGTTGGCGAAATTTTCCACAAATGTCTTGGATATTTTCCCAAACCACACCAGTCTTGTTATCCTTGCCAATTCGCGGATTTTTCGAAGGAACTGATGAAGGCTGTGTGGGATTTGCGTAGCTTCCAGTTGTGCAAGGAGTGAGTGGGGGAGTTGTTGCTGGAGTTGGCGGGAGATTGTAGTCATCGCGCGCCTTTGGCTTTCCCTTTGGGGTTACAGTCGACGGCTCCTGAGCTTGGATGTCAGCAAGAGTTGACTGTAGTTTCTCAATTTCTTTCTCCAGTATTTTAATTTCTTCAAACTCACGCGGTTTCTTATCATCCTCTTTCGGTTTTGTTGAAACTTGTTTGGGCGGGATTTCAGTGTCCAGATCAAGCGAATTCAGTAGATGTTTTACCCTTGCGGCAAAACTTACGTTTGACATGGCGGGACTTGACGACGGTTTCTGCCTTAAAACAGAGGCAAGAACACCAAAGGCAGAAGCCACGTAAACATTCTCTTTCGAGTTTCCACCACGATGAACTCCACCATCAAACAAAAATCTTGCCTCTTTGCCTTTGGCGCCAATTTTCGACGAGATCGCTTCCAAACTCACTTTTTTAAACTCGTTCGGAAAATGCGAAACAAATGGGCTGTCTTTGTAAAATTTTGATGGCTGAATACCGCATATTTTTGTTGTAAGTGCGTACCAGCATCGATCAGCCGGGAGTTCTGCGCCAAATACCCGATTGAAAGATAAACCGTACGCCATGATGGGACTCCGGCACGCGCCTCGAGTAAAATGATTCAAATTTTCCGCTCATTGCTTTTCAATAAAATTTAGCTAAACAGAAAAGTTAATAAGTAAACATAGGTGACGATCCTGTCAGTAATACTGTCAAAAAATGATTTCCACAAAGGTGTCGAATTTTACACCAAAATGCCGAGCAGCACGGATCAATTAACACTTGTCACTCACAACCGTAGCAACCAGGGCCCCGCGCGAGTTCTTACATTTGCGCGTCTGGCTCGTCAGTATGAGTTCGTATGCGCGTGAGTACACTACCACCTTATCAGCACTGCTTGAACGACATGCGTCACTAAAAGCAGGCAGAACGGTTACCAGGCCTGTCGTTATCTGGTACAATAAAGCTATCGACAATGCCAAGCGAGAGCACAGGAAAGCGGATCGCAAATGGAGGAAGAAAAACGCAACTGTTAATTTGCCTGATTTCAAGTCAGAGAGAAACCATATGACTTATTTGATGAATAAGGCTAGACGGGAATTCTACTCTGAGTTTATGGATTAAAATAGTACTGACCAAAGGTTAACCAATAATCTTGACAAGAATATAGTTCTGAACGATATCGGCAGGTACTTTGTTAGGAAGGTCCGGAGAACATTCGCGAGGAAATTGATGCCGTACCTATCAGTCAGTCTGATCGCGATCTCGTACCTCTTGACAAACCTGTGACAGACGAAAATGTAACGCTGCGCTCCTTCCGGAACCTAAATGAACAATTCAAGGCATCTACTATCTTATTCAGAAATCAACAAAAACGTCGTACGTACTTAATTCTCTGCCAACCACCTTGGCGTTTGACTGGCTTGATGTTCTGTTTCCTGTCATCACAAAGTTAGTAAATGCCTCGTTGGCTACAGCGCATTTTCCTACTGAATGGAAAGACGCAATTGTCAAATCACTCTTGAAAAAGGGTGCGCAGGATGTGACCCATAAAAACTAGACCTATCAGCAACCTTCAGTTTGTTTTAAAAATTATTGACAGGGATATTTTTGACCAAGTGTATAGTCACATGACCGACAACGATCTGTTTCCTGTATGACAATCTGCCTATAGAAATGGACACAGCACGGAAACAGCCCTTACTAGGAGTCATAAATGACATCCTGTCCAACATGAATAAGCAGCACGTGTTGATCCTTGTGCTACTTGACTTACGCGCGGCATTTGACACAGTCGACCATGCCATACTGCTGCACCGACTCGAGACCTCATTCGGCATTACCGACTCTGCTCTCGAATGGTTCTCATCGTATTTGTCTGGTCGAAGTCAACGCGTGTCAGTTAATGGAAAAGGATTGAATAGTTTTCCTCTATCCTTTGGTGTTCCTCAGGGATCATGCATGTCTCGGGCCCCTTCTATTCAGTGACTGTGCCAGCAAGCTGTTCGAGGTCATCTAGCTATACCTGCCAAATGCACACGCATTCGCTGACGATAAGCAGCCTTATCTGTCCTTTAAGCCAGACGACTCTGTAAGTGAAGCAAAAGCAGTACGTGCTGCGGAGCAGTGTATTCGCACTATAAGGGCATGTATGCTGGCTGACAAGCTGAGACTCAACGAGAAGAAAACTGAGATCATGTTAATCGGAACCCGCCAACAACTTAAGAAAGTCATGTAAACACTCTGACTGTTTGTAATATTAATGTTACTGTTGTTAACAAGGCGCGAAACCCGGAGTTTGGTTTGATTCGCAATTGAACTTTAATGTCAACAACACGAGAACATGTAGTCAATCCTTTCATTCATTATATAACAATAGACATATAAGGGAGTATCAAACGTAATCTTAGCACTAGTAATTGGACGCCTTGACTATTGTAACAGTCTAATGCATGGCTTACCAGCCAGTCAAATTATTAAGTTCAAACGGGCCGATGCAAAACACTGCCCCAAGAGCTGTCTCGAATACTCGGCGTTTTGACCACATCTCTCCTGCGATGAAAGAGTTGCACTGGCTACCAGTCAAATACCGTATAATGTTTAAAATAATAATGTTGACATTCAAAGCTTTACATGGTAGTGCTCCTGAGTACATTCATCAATTAACTAAACTTAAGCCACATTCAAACTACAACTAGCGCTCAAATAGAAATCACTTGCTGCTCCACGTTCCCAACAGGACCAAGAAGACGATAGGAGATAGAGCGTTCTATTCAATCGCTCCAATCTTGTGAAACGCCCTTCCAGAAGAGTTGAGAGCCATGGGCAGTCTCAATGCTTTTAAGTCACGACTGAAACTTATTATTTTAAATTAGCATATAACTTATAGTATTTTTACCATATATTTTTACATGTATTTACAGATAAATATTTTTATAACTCTCTTGTAAGAAGGACTTGAACTGTTAGAGGGAGCTAAACATAAACAAGATGAACAGATAACTATTGAAATATCAACTGGAAACATAATTGTAGAAACAAGGTTTCTAATAGTGAGTGTTTGGTAATTGTTTTTCACCAACTGCAATAACTAATGGACAATGGAAGGCTTACAAGTAACATACTAGTATGAAGGCAAACCCGAAACGAATCGACGGAAAATAAATAACTTGCTTAACTTCTGAAGAATCGTTGGTTGTTTAAAGATAGAAATAGATCGACATCACCAAACACAGAAAAAATAGACTTTTTTTATGTAGAAGCAGATGTACGACTTCTTTGTATTAAAAAGAATTTCCGATGAACAACGTTAAATTTTCTCAGTACTTCAAAAGTTTAATTAGCTGAGAGTAATATTGATATTTGAATGAGTTTGACTAGTGGTCCAATAAGCAAGCTGGAAAATATCGACGTTAAATTTGTTCTCACAGCTACAACAATTACAGGACTCGATTGGTCTCAGATCTCTGAACAGAGAAAGTTCCACTCACGAAACACAAAAGCAACATCAGTAAAGATGAGCTAAAATAGAAACAGAAAAAAGTTGGTTCGCCAGTAGGAAAGGTTTTGCCAGATGTTTGTTTAATGGAATGAAAACAATAAAACGTTTTCTAAACAAGATTCTTACCTTCTCTGCCAAATTATTCCTTTTTAACCCACAAAATATTGAACTTTCTTAAAAACGCAATACGTAATATATCCAAACGTGCTTCCGAGTGTACGGAAGGTGAAACGATCTCATTGGCTTCCACGCGATACGCGATACTCGATGTACGGACAGTTGAGTCTGAGATCAAGTGAGGTCCAAATTAAGGAACTCGATACCTAGACAAATTTTAATATCAGCCAAATCCGGCATCTTTTGAGAGATTCCTAACTAAGTCCATTCCTTAAAACTTACTAGTTTATTCAACATTGTCCATTTTTGACATATTCCTTTCTTCTTATTTTTCCTTTCGTGTGAATGGCTGTGTGCGTGTACAGTTGTATATTTAACAATTATTCCACAAACACGCGTTGGATATATATGAGCTTTTTTAGATAGTGGACGAGGTGCGGAACACCGAGTCGGCTATCATAAAGATCATATCCAACAAGTGTGAGTGGAATATTTGCTTTATTAATGCCAAACACTAGATAAAATATCTCGAATTTTATTTTCTACCGACTCGAGTTTTCGGCCATTTTCTGTGATAAAATTGTCAGTTTCCATATTTGGACAAACTACAGGATATAGGAT
>JAOEJI010352202.1:0-10745 GCA_025448255.1 Umimayanthus chanpuru | reverse complement strand
AAAAAAAAAAGAATATATGTAACAGTTGAGCAAATAAATGAAAAAGTGAAGTGAAGTGAAAAGTGAAGCCATCATTACGAAACTAGAGCTTGGGTGACCTGTGATTTTCAGCTGAAACTTCCCTAACCCTTCTCCCCCAGAAAAAGCCTCTGCCTCTTGAAAGTGATACCTGAGCCTGCATTCCTTCCGTTTCAGTTGCAGCAAGATGTCGGAAAGCCAGGGAAGTGATGCAGAAGACGCTCCAAAGATTCCACTGTATAAAATAGTTCTGGTTGGTGAAATGGAAGTTGGCAAGACGTCCCTCTTCAGACGGTACGAAAAGAATCATTTTTCTGATCTGCGGACCTCGACACAGGGGGTCGACAATTGTAACAAAACGGAGAAAGTGGACGGGAAAATTTGCAAGGTGGGTTAGCGAACGACGTGAATATATATTGCGTGTCGCACATAATAATATAAATGCACCACGAATAGTGAAATATGAAGTGTAACGTAAAATCCCTCTGGTAAACGTTTTGTGACTATGGTAGGCAAAATAGTTCAGCAGTTGGATGGAATGATATATGATCCAAATTCCAGCCCGTAGTCAAATGGGAGTCATAATCATAATGAAATCTATCGTGTCCAAAGGAGATCAGAGAATGCTAGATCTCGGCTATTAACGGATTCTGAAGTGAAGAAAGGCCATTTGCAAGGATGAATTAAAGCTCCATTTCATCGCAGGGACTTTTATGTCTTTTTTACCAGGATATGTTTTCAAAATTTGCAAGAAGCTGATGATGTAATCACTTGGGACTTTGAAGTAATCTAGTAGAACATCAAATAATGCTACTGTTCACTAAATTATATTAAGAGAGAATAACAAAAGCAATGAGATTAGAATAGAGACAGTTCATTATTTATGGGATATACTGGGTTGGACAAATATGATTGAGCATTTTTCCTTATTTTTTCCAAACTCCGCAGAATCACTGTCATCCTTAAAATACTCCAAGCTCTCCCATCAGAAACTGAAATTTACTATAAAAGATTCAAAAATGTTTTAAAACAGTGCACAACATGCTATTGTTTGACTTTTGAAGAAGTGAGGGGAGGGGATACTCATCAGTGTTTTGAGCCCTGGTATGTCACCCAAGCCCTTTAAAAATTTTGACCCTATAATTTCAGACACAGAAAATCAGGGCTATCTGTTAGAAACCAAGTCAGTAAGATTTGCAAACCTGGTATGTTTTGTTATGACTGCATGCAATATATGAATGGTCCCTTAGGCCATTAATATCCCAGAAAAGTATTGTGTAAATCTAGGTGTTTGTTATAAATGTATTAAGCAATGGCTAACTGTAAATTTTTGTGTTACTTAAAGATAAATCTGTGGGACACAGCTGGAATGGAACGACTGGGATCAATAACGAGTCATTACTATCATCAGTCGGCAGCTGTGGCTCTTGTTTACAGCATCGATGAACATAACTCCCTCAATAACCTACGCAGCTGGATTGAAGACACTGAAAGGTATGCCAAAGGGGCAAGAAAATTTCTTGTTGGAAACAAAATTGATTTGGATAAAGAACGACTTCAAGTTGAGGAAAAAACAGCCATGTCATTTGCTGATAACAATGATATTGAAAAATCATCTATATACAGAGTTTCAGCAAAAACTGGAGAAGGAGTGCGGGCAATGTTTCAGAGTATGGCCAAGCAACTGATGGCACATGCTCAACCAACATTCCAGCAGGACGATGCATTTCAGATCCATACAGCTACAGAAGAAAAAGAACAAAGTAGATGTTGTTGATAAATAGAACAATATACTTTATGGTTTTCTTTTATCTTTGTATCTTGGTACTTGGGAAATGGATTATGGAACTGATTGCTCGGATGGGTTTTTATATTAGAATTATTATTACAGATTTTAGATATACTAAAATGAACTAAATTATTGAAAATGACTGTGGAAACATGTTAATATGTCTGTGTTGTTATCCACTGTGAAACTTTACCATAGTAACTTTAAAAATATTGACGGGGGAGGGGTGAGCTAGCTTGAGAAGTGCCTGGCTCTTTGCCTTCCCCCAGAAAATTTTGAGATTTTAGTTTCTGTAATATATTACTGGAAATGCATCTAACACTTTGAAGTGTGTAGAAATGTATCCAAGTTTTAATAACAAGTTATGAACAATCTCAGGCTAAGATGGCTAAAATCCAAAAGGTGTCTTTAGAACATTTGTTCAGCATGTGTATGAACAAGAAAAATTTTAATAACACTTTGAGGCACAGTTTGGCAAAAAAATATTAGGAATAATGAGCTTCTGCTAAAATTATCTCTTTCTTATAAAAGGAAAGTGTGTACTGGTATATTTTCTACTGATACTGTCTGTTAGTTTAGATGTTTGCAGAGGAAGAAACAGTTTATATTGGTCAAACTTTTAACTGTAACAGAGAATGCACTATAGGCACTATATTTTGTTGTTTATTATCAAATAAATAGATAGGTTTAGTCTTCTCACTCCGATTGTTTTATGATAAGTGTACAAAGACCTGAAATAACAAAACTCTGTTGCACTTGAGCTGGTCTTTAATTGCTTTCTGCCAAAAATGGACACTTGCAGAGACATCATTTGCAAACTGCTTAGCTGTTGCGAACATGTATTACCCAGGGTAGATTGAATGCACGTCCATATACCTAACCAATGAATAGTGCATTTCGCACACTCCGATTGGCTGCTCGAGCTCCGAATACCCACCGTTAGCATATACCAAACCAGTGAATAGTGTTTTCACGCACTCTGATTGGTCCATAAACAGTGAATATCCAGCCTATTCTGAGCTCGCATGAGTGCACACTACTTAGCAATTCAGGATAGCGTTACGGTGTCCCCGCGGATTTGTCCCCCCACGGATTTGGTCCCCCCGGTCCAAATGCGTTAGCAGATTTGGTCTCCTCCCACAGATTTGGTCTCCCCTATTTTCGCGATATATAAAATTATAAAATGCTAACAAGAGTTTCCCTTTCTCCATTTGAAGGTTAAATAATGAGCTTACGATAAAAATTCTAATGCAAAAGCAACATTCACGTTTCTCCCTTCGGATTTGTTTTTACGATATTTAAAGATGAGTTAGAAAAAATGTTAAGAAAAGTTAACCTGTTTTCATTTACAGGTCGGATAAATAGCTTACGGTAAAATCTCAAAAAAAAGGTAAGAGCGCCGCGAGCTTTTTGTAAATTTTTAAAATGATTAAACTCAGTTGTAGAAAAGTTGTGACTGCGCAGAAATAAAATGTAGATCATACGATCGGCCTGTGGTGACAGCGTTTGTAAACGCATTTATAATTTAATATAATACATGCGCATGCTTTTGCATTCAAATTGTTGTCTTTCTTCAAGTTCTTGTTCCTATTTAATACTACATGTATTTGCATAATAAGCAAACAAATGCGAATTTGTAAATAAATGAAGTTGATGTTCTAACTTTTTTTTAAATCACTGTCAATGGATAAATAACGGGAGCTAGGAACAAGAATCTTTAAACCAAAATGCCTGGTTATAATGATTTACAGTCAGCATTCATTTCACACTTTACTGTGTATCATTTATTAATTTCATTAGCACTGAGATCATTGAAATAAAATCCACTATACAAATTACAATTGTAATATTACAAAATAGTTAGATAAAATCGACATTTAGGAGGGGGACCAAATCCGCGAGTATATATTTAAGGGGGACCAAATCCGCTGTTACACCGGTTTCCGGAAAATTTCCCCAGGCAAAAATTGCACAAAAGAAGTCGACAAAATTTGGTCTTAGATGTGTTTTTAGAGGTGAGTTTTTCTTGGCTCTTTCGGTGTTGCTACGACATAAATAGAAAAGTTTACATTGCCGACACTGTGTTACGTGCAGTTTGTTTGCAATTGTTTTCCAGAGTGGCAATAAAATATATGTAGTTTTTAATCCACTGATTCAGTGGTTTTGTATATGCTATTAACGTTATTATTCTCATCAGTGTCGGTGAAAGGCCCAGGATGTTCATCTCCACTTCAGGGAGTAATCTCACGCTGTTCCGAGCTCGCATGAGTGAGCAAAACGCGAGCGCGCGCGGCTTAAGGCCCTGTGACGCGAGGCAATTTTCTCCGCAACCTGCAATGCAACGCCCACGTCAACGAAACATTGCAAGTTGCTGGCAGATGTCAGACGTTTGCAACTCTTTTCGCAAATCGCAACGCAACTCATTCTTTGTCTGCGATACGTCAGCGCGCGCTCCCGCTAAAACTCAGTTTTGATTGGCTCTTTCGCCCACTTGCGCCATAATTGCGACAGTATGTTGCAAAGCGGGTTGCAGTGGACATATTACACGCGCCAACTGGCTTCCTCAGCGATGCAAAAAGTAGATGATTGTTCAACTTTTTCTGCAACTTGTCGTTGCGTCGCAAGTTGCAAAGAATGGGTGTTACACGCGCAATTTTCTCTGCAGATTAGTATTTTAAAACCAAACAGGTACCTCGTGCCCTCTCTCGGGAAGAGCCTGGGTACGAGGTCGCAGACATTGTTGTGTCATAGGATAACCACCTCCAGACGAAATTTTCAAAATGGCAGCTCGTTTTGCTACTTTCTCAGAAGAGAAAATTCGTCAAATGAAAGAAGAAGCTACTCCTGCAAAAACAATACCCACCTGTTTGGCTTATACAAAAACAACTATCCCCCTCAGTATCAGTGCCTAGTGATTCAGATATTTACCTCATCGTTACGCGGTTCGGAAAATATCAATTACTAGCCACTGACACTGAGGGAGATAGTTGTTAATTATCTCCACATTATCGCTGGCCTTGTTTTTGGAAAAAAACTGGATTGTAATTCTTCAAGATAATTCCCAGCTAAAAAAAACATGATTTGCATTAATTGGCGGTTGGGTTATTTCCATGGCAACTTTTTTTCCAAAGGGAAGTCCACGATTATTGACGTCTCAGTCGGCGTAAGTTCAGGAAGCTATAGTCTGTGATACACGCGCTATAGCTAATGTACAGATCAAACCGAAAATGTAAGATCCCATGGAGGACCCCCAGCTTCCCAGCACAGCATTTAATATCCATATTCCCCTCCCCTGGGTTGAAAAGACTAAAATAATGATCAAATAAGTCTCCAGAATATGCATCTCCGCGTATAATAGACTGGTGTAATATGAGGAGCGAAATTATTTAGTTCAGGGTCTAGTCCAGTAGTTGCATGAAGACTGCATACATCGAACTTTATTAAATACCAAACACTGGATATTAAACGTCTGGTAATCTGATTGGCTCTCTGCTCACGGTATAAATCCTACATCCTGTAGTTTGTCCAAATACGGAAACTGACAACTTTCGCCTCAAAATGGCCGAAAACTCGCGTCGGTAGAAAATAAAATACGAGATATTTTTATCCAGTGTTTGGTATTTAATAAAACAATTATTCCACTCACGCTTGTTGGATATGAGTTTATGATAGCCGACTCGGTGCTCCGCACCTCATCTGCTATTAAAAGCTCATAGCCAATGCGCGTTCGTGGAATAATTGTTAAATAGTCTTAACTTGCACGTTAAATATTAGGAATTTCTTTCTAACGCTGCCGTGAGATAAAGGCGAACGTCCACAACAAGTTATTATGTAACTGGACTCGGAAGCTAATAGTACTACAGTCTTAACGTGGACGTTAAATATTGGGAAATCCTTTTTCTAAACGCTGCCGAGAGGTAAAGGGGAACGTCTACAACAGGTTGTTATGTCACTGGACTCGGAAGCTAATAAGACTACAGTCTTAACTTGCACGTTAAATATTAGGAAATCCTTTTCCTCAACGCTGCCGAGAGGTAAAAGGGAACATCCACAACAAGTTATTATGTAACTGGACTTCGAAGCTAATAGGAATACAGTCTTAACTTGGACGTTAAATATTGGGAAATCCTTTTTCTCAACGCTGCCGAGAGGTAAAGGGGAACATCCACAACAAGTTGTTATGCAACTGGACTCGGAAGCTAATAGGAATACAGTCTTAACTTGGACGTTAAATATTGGGAAATCCTTTATCTCAACGCTACCGAGAGGTAAAAGGGAACGTCCACAACAAATTATTATGTATGCAACTGGACTCGGAAGCCAACTTCTTACGAAAGGAGCAGGAATTTCGTTTTGTTAATTTTGTCAGTTTGTGTCTCCGTCACAACCAGCGCCGTAGCCAAACTGACTTGTTTATCAATATCTACAATATTAAAAGAAAATGTGTTTTTTTAATTTTTTCGCTTCATATTGTGGAAACTTGATAATAATTTTAGCATTTAAAGTGCCTTTTTCTAACTCTAACCCAAAACACTAATTACAAATATATATATATATATAGAATTGACAAGTGATCATGTTAATTTTGCATTTCTAATTGCAGACAATGCAAGGCAGATGGTATGGTTCGTGCCCAGGCTCCAACGCGCTTGCTTGCATTCAAAATGACCAATGTTTCCGCCGTGTATTGAGTTTGTGCTCTCTCTTTTACGAAGTATTGTACAAAAGTTGGGGCTCAGAAACTGGAACGTTCGGCACTAAAATGGCAGAGTCCGATTTAGGTAAATCGGACGATAGCGACGAGAAAGAAACAAAAGGTGGAAGGCGAAGACTTTCGAGCGATGAAGTACAGGATGAACCACATGAGCAAGAAGCTCCACAGAATAGCGGAGAAAACAAGAACCAACAAGCAGTGGTCGTTAATTCTGTTTCTGCTGCAAGAAAGCGAAAAGTTTTTGGGTCTCTCAAAAAAAAGTGGAGCTCCTTGAGAAAATCGAACGACAATCTTTGTGAAGACGAGCTTCCAAACGGAACAGATGTTACAAATGAGACGTGTAAACAACTGGTTGGCGACACGGCACAAGGAACTGTTGGCGCAAGTGCAATGAATGCGAGGCCGCTTCCTCCTCTGCCGTCGCACCGCGGACAGCCGTTGCAGACAAATCGGCTGCAGAGACAGGGCGAAAGTATTTACTCACAACTTGAGTCGCCTCCAAGAAGGAGAGCATGGAGTTTCACTTCCGGTTTATTTGAAAGGTTTGGGAATCTAAACGTTCGCCGGAAAAGAAAGACAAGCGAAGGGAACATTAACCATAACAAGCCGTCTGCAAGTCGTTCGCTCAGTCGGGATGAAGAGTTGTTTGTGGACGTGACATTATTCGCTTCTGAGGGACTCGATTCAGATTCCGATTACGACTCTGACGGTGACGGCAATATCTCCAGGTGGGGGAGATTCAAACCTGACGTTTTCCCCGTAATGGCAAGTACCCCCCGCAGAAGGCCCCCACCCCTCCCCCCTCGCGTTCGTCCTGGAGCACCGGTTATAAGTGATGATGAAGATGACACAACTCAAAACCTGGCAGGGGGGTTAAAGAACTTATCACACTGTAGCTGGTATTGGGGGCCACTAACTCGCACTGAGGCAGAAAAACAGTTGGCTGGCAAACCAGATGGTAGTTTTTTGGTGCGTGATAGTATGGATGATCGCCACTTTGTTAGCCTGAGCTTCAGGTCGGCTGGCAGATCCCTTCACACCAGAATTGAACATCAGAATGGGAAGTTTAGTTTTTACCCAATGCCAGAAGGGGAGGGGGAGTGCTCAGTTGTCAGGCTTATCAAACGGTCAATGGCCAACGCTAGACATGGACAGTACCTTCATTCACAAGGCAAGATTTACACAAACATATCTTACCAGGTCAGGCTTCTGAATCCTGTGTCAAGATTTACAGAAGTTCCATCATTGCAACAGTTTTGTAGATTTATTATTCGAGATAATGTGCGGATTGATCAGTTGGATAAACTGCCATTACCAAAGACCCTAATGAAGTATTTGGCCAGGAACTTTTATAGTGAAGACTAAAATCATTTATATTGGATGAGTTTGGCTAGCCTGCGATACACACGAAAATAACCTCGTTTATTTAGTTTGCGCATCAGCCAACAGTTTTTTCTGTTGTATCAAGCTGTGCGATGCGATATCAAGTTGCGTTGGATGGGTGACAAAATCTGATTGGTGCGGTGGCTATATGACACCACAATGCTTGAACTATGCGGTTTGTTTTGTAGGACATTGGCGACAATGGGAAGACAGTGGAAAATTAAAGACTTCCCGAAACCAGTTGGAAGGTTATAAACAAAAACATGGTTTTCCACAAAAAATGCTTTTAAAGAATTAACTTGCTCGGTGAGAAGGTCATCAATCACAAATTGTGCTTTGACAGTGTCTAAGGCTGTTTACCAATGAACCTCCCTTGCACACCACTGTTTCTGCTTTTTAGTTGATAAAACAAACCGTGGAATTAGACCAATCATGTCGCATGTTTAGGACAAAGGGGAGAGCCGCACCAATTAGATTCTGTCATGAGAAACCCAACCAATGCAGCTTGATACCAGAGAAGAAACGGTTGGTTGATGTGCAGACTAAATAAGCAAGATTATTTTCATCTGCATCATAGGCTAGAGTTTGGCAGGACCAAGCAGCGAACACACCATATTTGTAAATGACAGACATGTGTAAAACAGTGCTACCAAGTGCATGCAAGTGAGGCTTGTGAGGCATTGTGAATCCCTGGCACAAAGAAAAAACAATGATAAACAATATAACAATGCCTCATAAGCTTGCTTGTATGCACTTGGTGCCAATGTTTTATGTGTGTCAACCATTCATGAACAGCGCATAATTATATCATTGGTACCAGTATTCATTCAAGGGTGAAATTGCAGGGTTTAACCCTATCTTACACTGGCTTTTTCAGGTTGGTTCTACAGTGGATGGGGGGGCATAAAGTGCCAGCAGCCTTTTTCTCTGAAATGGTTAAAGCTACTACAATAAAACTTGGTACACTAACTAATTAGGCCAATGCTAATTAATTAGGTAATTAATTAGCATCCTATGATGTCATGATGATGTCATAGGATGCCATGTAGATTTCATGGTGGCCATCTTGGATTTTTTGGAAATTTCAAAAACTGCTCAAAATCAACTAGAAATTGATCAAAAACATTGAAAATGTTTCTAACCTGTTTAAGTTAAGCATTTCAATGGAAAAACTTGAAATAAAAATGCATTTTAAGAAATTTTATGTTGAAATTTTCAAAAGCTAGTTTGAAAAAGTCATTGCCATGGCAATGGCTTAATTGGTACAAGTCTAATCAGCACACCATTGTCTTCCCCGATAAATTTTATGAAAAGTCACCAAATTTTGTTGCAGTAGCAGTATTCATTGCCGATACGAATCTTTGAAATTAGCGTGTAAGATAGGGTTAATAAATTGTTTGTCTGTGACAGTAGACTGATGGATTATGTGTTTCCTTGTGATAATTATAGTGTCAATAACATAAAAATATGTTTTTCTGTGACAAAGTGTCCACAGTAGTTTTGACTAGCTATAGCATGTGAAAGCTGACTGGTTTCAATCTTTATAACAGCAGGGTTCAAAATAACATTAATAAAATATGCCTAATTATGTCGGCTGTTTTCCGTAGCCCAAATTTTTGCTGGCTGTTTTCAAGCAGTAAAGTACACATACTTTACGTGGGTGTATTTCAGTCAATATAAATGTATGATTTACAACATGTATGTTTTTTAAGGGAAAAACCCAACCTTTCTTGGTGCATTATGAGTAAACCAGACTCAACCTCATCTCGTTGATGAAGAATTAAATGTGCTATTCAGAAGGGATATTTTTGGTTTTGCAAGCACAATTGACTTAGTGAAATAACAAACTTAAACTATATTGCGGAATTAAAAATCACCGGTAAGGTCCTAAAATTGCCGGCAGCCAGGAGCTATTTTGAACCCTGTAACAGTATTGAATTATATTCTTAATGCTCACCACAAAGCAAAAATTATGAGAAGAAAAAGGTTAGAAGCACCCTAGTATGAAAAAATGCTGAATTAGCAATTATAGTCTTTAGTTGCCAGTTACTACTTTACTTCAAATGACAATTAAAATACTAAGAGTGCTTCATTGCTTTTAGAAGAATTTGTAGAGATTAGAACCAAAATTTTAATTTTTTTTTTTGGTAAAGCATGCCCCAAGGACCCCTCTCTGTGCATCCAAATCAGCTCCAAACACCATCGCAAAACCAAACTTAATTGGTACTGCTGACCAGCTGGACCAGGATGGGGAGGAATTGTCTGTACAAGAGAAAAGCTGTAAATATGGGTAGCTATAGATTTATTCATATTAAGACACTGGTAAACAAAAGCTAAAATGTACTAATGGTAGAATGTTCAAAAATTTAGAATGCACAAATGATTTTGACTGAATGTAACATTGTCAGTACACCTTCTAAGATGGCATTTAGAAAACATTATTTTACATGTTTTAAGGTTTTAAACATTTTCCCATTAGTACTTTTTATGAGTACCATAGATTTATTAACAATATAAGTTATGTATAGTTGTAAACAAAATATTTATAGACTAAAAGATAACTTTTGTAACTATAGAAACCAACTATTTTAAATTATATAGTTGTAAGACAAAGAATTAATGGTTAATGCCTGCTATCAAGATAAAACTAAGTGGTTGACTGCAGCAGGAAATCCAGTAAAGCAACAAGAAAATGGTCTGGAAAGAATAAACACTAGTTATGTAACCACATTTTAGCCTCACTACATATAGTTTTAGGTGACATGACACTAATGTACAACAGATGTGGCGGGGGGGGGGGGGGGTGTGAGGGTGTGTGAGGGAAGTACTCCCTGATGTTTT
>JAOEJI010352091.1:0-10752 GCA_025448255.1 Umimayanthus chanpuru | reverse complement strand
ATATTGAGGCTGAAATTGGCCAAATTTTAAGAATATTTTAAGAATAATGCTGAGGCTCAGATTTTGTTAAGAATATAGTTTTTCATGCTTGAAAAAAAAATCACATTACTGATTACATGTATTGCAACTGAACTCTAATCCCAAATGGTAAAGCCAACAAAAACAAATAAGAAAACAAAATCAGCCATGTAAGCATACTGTATTGCACGTCCATAGAATTCATGACCAATCCATGCCAATGGCAATGAAAGTTCAGAAAACGGAACATGTAATAAATACAGTACTGTACAAATTGCATGAACAAAACTTCTTATTACATAACGACTAGCACGACAAAGTGTATCACGCTGTACTTGCTAAGGCCCGTTCCATGGAAATTCCATGTCACCGATGTTCCCGAAACTAAGAATATTCATAAGAATATTTTCAGCCTAAAATCGGCCAAAAACTAAGAATTTTATGCAGCCTCGGTCCGAAAAACAATATTCTTATATAAAAAAGAGTGTAATTAAGTTAAAGGTCGTTTAGAATTTACAGTCAGTGCTCTCGGCAGCTTTGCTGCTAAAAAACTACAATATAAAGGAAAAAGTATTTTTAAAAAGAAGACTACTCGTCTTTGAATTTGTCAGTTTAAAATTTCAGTGAGAGTTGATGAGAATTTCAAACGTTTTCGGTTCTTGTCAAATCTCATGGACTCCCATCTTCATTTGAGCAAATCTGGTCACTCAACTCTCAAAAAACTCTCATCCTCGTTTGACCTCAACTGTTAGAAAATTGGTAAAAATACCCGGCAACAATTGAACTTACTTATAAGGTAGTAAACTTTTCCCCTGTCGAACTTGAGTCCATTTGGCAGCGGGGTGTAGTGTTGGAAGACTACCTCTAAGTAGTTCAGTGAATCGGGATTGTCACATTGCTTTAGCAACCTGTGTTTGGTAGGGTCCACTGTGCAGGTGTTGTAACCGTGTTCATCAACAAGCCACATGTTCTCATACATATTGTCTCTCGATTGGCTGTGAGCTTGCTCCGTCAACACTGTGGCCGGGTTGGGACATTCTAAAGTTATCTTGGAGTAAGACTTCACACAGAGCAGGGCGTCTTCCTTGAACCTGTAGCACCAAAATAGGTCAAAGTTCTATGAAGCTTGATAACATAGTGTTTGAACATACACTCCTCTTTATGAGAACGTCTAATTTTTGGGCTGAGGCTGAATGTTCTTAAATATTTTGAGGATTTCAGCCTCAAATGTTCTCAAAATTCCATGTTCTTTGGGATTGGGTAAATACTTCAAAAATCATCATTTAGTTCAACTTTGTATACAGTGTCTGTGAGACACAAATGAGGTCCTCAAGTCGTAAAGAGGTCCTGTCTCTGTGACTGAGTGTGTTGATGTTCTTGTTTAGTTAAAACCACATGGACACTTGTTGTGTGCAGGGAACAGTGCCCATACCACGATTAAACTACAATATACGGTAATGTAGTGTTTTTTTTTCAAAGGATGTACAAGGGCAGTGTCACTAGTTACCTTTGTGTATCCACATTCGGAGAAGCCATCAGGCGATGTTGCGCGAGTGTTAGGCAATATTTTACGGTTTTTGAAACAACATATTATCTCCACTGAATACAAATATAAAATAAAATAAAATGCAAAATAAATGTTCTCTACGTATCCCCTCCCTCAACATGTTCTTAGTATGTTCTTAAATTTTGGGTTTTTTCAACCTGAACGTTCTTACATTAAAGAGAGATTCTTCCGAAAAAAAGAGTGTAAGTGATAGTATTTGGTAGTGATATTGTTAAGGATAGCTCCATTTATATGTGTTTTGATTCTATTTGAAATAATCTATATATACATTGATGAAATTATGTTACGTCCAAATCAATAGAATTCCAGGCGACTCAGTGGGTAACATATTAATTATTTTTAGAAAGGCAAGGAAAAGATAGAATTATCTCGATGAAAGCCTATTTGCAACTGATCATCTGATCTTAACTATCGTCTACTTTACAGAACCGCCTCAAGCAATACTTTTAAGTATTACCTCAAAATGTTCTTAGTATGTTCTTAAATTTTGGGGTTTTTTTTTCAGACATTCATTAAAGAGAGATTCTTCTGAAAAAAGAGCAAAAGCGTGTAAGTGATAATATTTTGTAGGTGATATTGTTGAGGATAGCTTCATTTATATGTGTTTTGATTCTATTTGAAATAATCTATATATACATTGATGAAATTATGTTACGTCCAAATCAATAGAATTCCAGGCGACTCAGTGCTAGTGGGTAGCATATTAATTATTTTTAGAACGAAAAGGAAAGGATAGAATTATCTCGATGAAAGCCTATTTGCAACTGATCGTCTGATCTTAACTATCGTCCTACTTTACAGAATCGCCTCAAGCAATAATTTTAATTATTAAAATTAAAATTTTAATCCAAGCTCGCTTGACCCTTGACAAGATTCGCAGTTCATCAGTATAAAACAATGTTGTGGTTCGTTGTGGTAGTTCTGTAACCATTTTCAGATATTGGAATATTTGCAAAGCCAGTAAGAGCCGGATATTATCCCAAACAAAAATAGCCTTAGGCCTCAACTTTTGTTATTTTTATATTTACTAGACAGCTGGTGCCTTTAGTCTGTGCGGAGATGCCGACTTTGTAAGATTTGGTTTCTCCGATCAAGATTTCAAAGCTTGCAAAACAGGGGTGTAATAATGCTTTTGGCAAACTGACAATTACAATACCTCCCAACCTTCGTTTAATTTTCTTACCACTCTTAATATATATAAAAGCAAACAAAACAAGCCGGATTGACAAGTCCGGATGAAGTGAATTATTGTTACTACATCGGTATTGCAGTTAATGTTGAAACGGAATTCCTATAATGAGTTTGTATTATATGAAAAATACAACGGAAATAGTAAATTCGCATTTGTTTAATGAACGATAATAAAAACTTGTCGTAGTAAACAATCTTTCGTGATATTTGATGTATCACAACAAAATTGCAGACTCTACTGTTGTCAGTTATTATTTCTAAGACTAGAGAAGACAACCTATTCGAGTTTAAAACTATTATTAGTATTAAGAAATCGAAGTGAAAAGTATATAGATAAATATATAAGAGATGTTCAAACTCCCAAAATATGTAACTCAAAATAGAATATTTCCCATTGAAAGACCGATATGAAAATACACCCAGAAAACAACGAACATGTAATATCTGTGAATGTAGTGTCATTGGTGTTGAGCCATTGTTTATTTGTGTGCCGTGATAGTTTACTTGCACAAAGAAGACAAGCTTTTGTTAGTAATATTTTAAATGTAATTTCAACTGAAAATAACATTTCATTACAATATACATGATTGTTCGATATTCAGTCTAATTATAAAGTCATTTGTGATATTATGGAGAGCTGTACATATTATAATCCTGATATTAGAATATGAATGTTTTCTGTAAGAGTAACTATTTACTTCAGTACAAATGGTTAGTAGCTATAAATTGTTAATTTTCTTGTGTTATATATTATTTATTGGATTTCCACTGATGTGAGAAACGAGGCAAATTGTTTTTCAAAGTACCAAATGAATTACTATTGACGAAACTACGAGTGACGTCTTTTTGGTAACAAAGAACACGATGCTGAGAGAATATATACATGTATTTTAGTTAAATAGACGTTTGGATAAGCAGCTGAATAGTATTGTAAATTAAAACGTGTACTTTAGTAAAAGTTTTTGTATGTTCCCGATTAGTGAGGCCTGAGTGACCTTACTAGAAGACTTGACACTAAAATAAAGTTTATCTGTCTATCTATCTATCTACTTACATTGGGTTGCTAGGACTCCAACGGACTGTCGGGTATATCACACCACACTGTACCACCAGGCAACAGCAAAACACAAGAACCACTTGCCGAACCAGTCGTTCGATTTTCGCACACATGTCCCTTTCCTTCTTACTTGTTTTGAGTTGCCAAGAATAGTTTCACAATCTGCATGAAATAAATCACAACTGAACTGAATGACTTGATTTGACTGAAGACCAAGTTATATATGTTGCGCGTAATAATGTGCTTAACTTGAGCCACTCGGATCATGTTGCACGTCACTACTCAGTTGGTTAAATCAGTTTCGGGTAATACGATTGGACGAAAACTTTTACGTAGCTTATTTCGTCACAAGTGTAGGTGTGGCAGATTAGTGCTGGCCAGGACCTGCGTGAACTTATGCTCTTAAAACATTTTTTACATTCATAACTTAACTACGTCATTTATTTTGGAACAATGCAGGCGCGTAGCTACGTGTAAGCCAGGTAAGTCCGGGCTTACCAGTTTTTCTGAAGCCCTAGAACTTTTCTTCATCCAATTTCTTTCATTTCGGAAAATGAAAGTACAGGACAGACATAATGGTCCCTCGGGCTTACCAGAAAAAACTGGCTGGCTACGCGCCTGCAAGGTTCAAGCATCATTACGAAATCATCGCATTTGTTAGTGCTTAGTCACTGCTCGAGCTAAATCACATCCTCTGCCGGTTTGCAGACGCAAGAATCAGCTTTCAGGCTTTGCATGTACAATGTCACATTTCTAATGAAATAGTGCGGATTATGCGCGCGCGCTTATGGCGTTCAACAGCAATATTCAATGAAAAGGATGAAAACGTGACCGGTTTTCGGTTAAGTGACTTCCATTGCCCAAAATTTCCGCAGAAAAGTTTAAACAATTTATAAAAGGAAATAGAATCGCATGCCTGTGCCTCCATCCGTAACTGACCACGCGAAGAACTGGAAAAGTACATCCGTTTCTTGCCCGCTTCCAGTTCCCTTCGCCCAATCGGTATTCTCTGTCCTTGGCCTCTTGCGTGGCTTCGATACACGACTCGCATTTTCTATTTCTCGAGCGTGGGGTTGTATGAGTGTTGAGTGACCAGATTTGGATGGAGTTCAATTGTCTCAATTCTCACGCGCGCGGTCAAACGAGAATGAGAGTCCACGAGAGCTGCCGAGAGTCGCTCAACAAACGTTTGAAAATCTCATCAACTCTCATTGACATTTTGAACGTGTTCAAAGTTGATGAGAGCGCTCGAGAGTTGACGAGAGTGCGTGAGGGTGGGCGGTCAAACGAGAACGAGAGTTTGAAGTGTTATCGATCGACTTTTGTGTTCGTTAACTAAGCTGTGTGGCAGTTTGGTTCTGTGCTATCGTTGCCAGTACGGGAAAAGTGTTTTGCGCTATGTGGCCGGCAATGACAAGGAGGAATATCATCGATTCAAAACTTTAGTCACAAAAAGAAATTTTAAAATACATCAGCTTTGTGCCAATTTTACATCATCACGCATTGGGTACAGCGTGAAACGCAATTCTTCAGCTCCAAGCTAGGAATGTATATCTCTCAAACATATTGCAAGCAAAAGGTAAAGTTATCCCTAAACTTGAGTTTGCTTACTTACCCTGGAGCTTAAGAGGATTCTATGGTCCAAGATTTTAAACGATTGCTTGACAATGATTTATTCCCAGGCCGGAACGTAACTAACTGAGACAACTGGAAATCAGACGCGCTTGCGCATGCACATACCGTAGGTGCGATAACCCAACTCGATGTAAAGATTATTCTAGCCTTAAACAGAGATTTCTATTTTTATTGCCAAACTCCGTCTCGCGTTACAACTATGATTGCCCCCAAGTGGGGGGCTTTACTCCAAAAAAGGAGTCTCGAAGCAGTGAGCAATATATAAACTATTTAGGAATTAGGATGGGCTTTTAACAAGCAACAGGTGGTCTTGAATATTTCAAGCCGGGGGAAGCTTGCTGATCGATTGAATGGATTAAGTTTCCGGAATATTCACCTTTTAATAATCGATGTCAAAATATAAACATTTAAAAATCTAAACAATCTGAGAATTGGAGCAACACGTGCTTGACTCGTGCAAGGTCAGCTGCAACGCTTCGGTGGTTACAGTCAGTGTTTGCATAAACCGCGCATCTAGTAAATAAACATAGTAAACAAACAAACAAACAAACACAGCGCTGTTCTTGCTCTCTCAGTCATTTTCAACGTGTGGCCAAATTTTTGAATTGGAGTAAATAAGAGTGTTTTCAGACTGTGATAAGTTTCGTTATTATATTATATTATATTATTGTCATAATTTTTAATTATTGTAGGACTTGTATTGCATTCATGATCCAATGGATTAATACAAATATCACCTGCGCAGGCATTACTTTTAGTGTTTGGCAGATGTGAACGAGCTAAATTTGGCGCAAATTCTTGTTTTCATTCGACGTGCGCAGACAAAGAAAGATGATCAAATAATCTGGTTGTTCGGTTCCGAAGGCTGTAACTGTAACAGTGTAAGGAGGGTCATTTGCATGTGGCCAGTCAACCGATTTGTATCTAACCGCGTAAAGTCATTTAAATATCGAAACTACTAGGGCTATAGTACATTTTGCCTTCAGGCTGTAGTTGGTCAATCGATACCAACACACGGCTGATAACGAACAGCAAAAATTGGAGGAAGGAGAAAGGATATTCTGGTGCCAAAATAATTAGATGGAATGTGCCAAAACATGATAACTGATAGAATTTGTTATTAGAATAGGTTATAGTTGATAGAACATGGACTGGTCATGAAACTCGGCCAGTTTCTTTGTTTGTTTTTGTTCTGAATCTCTTTTGTTCATTGGCTTTGACCCTGAACAAAACACAAAAGGTATTCAAAGGCATATGACAACTAACCAGTAAAAACATTTGGTACAACACTTTGGACAAAACAGTATGCACGGTCACGGTTCGTTCAACCTAAGACAAAGCAGCTTTGTGCACTCCCTTTGAAGTTTGTTGAGCTTCACAACCAGTAGTTCTATCAACTATGACTTGGCCAGACTCTACATTTTCTCCGGAAAGGTTTATAGATACAACACAACAGTACACAACACAACGTGCAACACATCACACTATACAGCTAATACAATATACAATATAATACAATAGACTATAATACAAAACAATAAAATATAATCAAGATTCTCTTGGATATAATACAATATAATACAATACATAATAGTTATGCAATGCTTTTGAGTGGGATATCATGGAACATTGTATGCGTGTGTACATTCCATATACACTAGAGCGGACGAGCTTTATAAATGACGAAAATACGAGTGATAAGTGGTATGTTCCACGATTTCCCACGAGAAAGCATTGCGTAACTAATTTATTCCATGTATAACGACATTGATAATACTAATAATAGTGCTAATAACAACGATAATGATGATAATAATAATAATAATAATTATTATTATTATTATTATTATTATTATTATTATTATTATCACTATACTTACTATTATTGTTTGTCATTATTATTCTCATTCTCATTCTTAATATTCTTAATCTTATTCTCATTCTCACTCTTATTCTCTCTCTCATTCTTATCCTTATTCTCATTCTCATTCTCACTCTTATTCTCATTCTCATTCCCGTTCTCATTCTTATCCTTATTCTCAGTCTCAGTCTCACTCTTATTCTGATTCTGATTCTCAATCTCATTCTCATTCTTATTCTTATTCCTATTCTTAATCTTATTCTTATTTTAATAAATAGCTTATGTTCTAGCACGGGGTAGAAAAGAGAAACACCGAGCTGATTATACTCAACCCGCTAATACATTGGCCGGATTACAGTGGGGGTTAAATTACCTAAGAAAACAGAACATATACATAACTAATACATGTCACAAAATGATATTCAGTAAACGTATAATAATATTGAGATCCTCGTTGACTTATATAAGCCACATAAAAAATGTTTTGAAGAACGTTTCATATTTCATATTAATTTAATAATTAGAGTTATCACACACTAATAGCAACATACAAAAAAAGATTTACAGTTCAATAGTTGAAAATTGTGTCTGACTCGTCTCTGATTTTTCCAATCCATTGCGAGTCAACACAATTGTTAGTCTTCTACTACATGAGAGTCACAAATGTTACTTACATTTGCGTTCTTCAACATGTTCGAAACCAGTATAGGTCGAAGCTTGTACAAAAAATTAAGGTGTGCCACTGAATACGGAGGGATTGAAGCGGAGCAGTGGTATGAATTGATTTTACCTACGCAAGTACACTTTTTTTATAAGAACGTCTAGTTTTTGGGCTGCTCGACTGAATGTTTTTAAATATTTTGAGGATTTCAGCCTCAAATATCCTGAAAATGTTCTTAACAAACCAACTGGAAGGTAAATACGCTCTATTACTAGCCATTACCCTCCCGAAAAGAAAGAAATATAACAATAAGCAAGAAAGATTTAAAAACAAAGTTGTACTGGCACAACACTATAGGCGATGTTGCGCTGACGAACATTGTCGTGGTCAGCCGGGAAACAAGTTATTTACATGGTTTTGTGCAGTATCCAAAATAAAAGTTCTTCGCCTTTCCTCAGCCTCGGGTGTGTTCTTAGCATGTTCTTAAATTTTGGGCATTTTCAGCTTCACATTCTTATAAAAAAATGGTTATAGAAGATTATCCAATAGACAAGATACCGTGAAAAACTCTAAAAACACTCGTCATTACTGACCTACCTCAAACTTTCAACACTAGAACTTCAAGTTTCTGTGACAGTGAAGTCTGATTTTAACAATCTTTTACGAGGCAATCTAGGTAATCTATTGAAGAGTGCGATGTGCTCTTGTCACTTTCCACCGTAACTGTCAGCCCACGTGAAATGAACTGCAATTTATGGATTTGACTGCCTCGTTAACGAGGAAATGGATTTGTAAGACCATCCCACTCACAAATACTTGCTATTTTATTAACAGGGAAACCACGAAAATGCCAAGTGTTAATATTCCCTGTGGCAATTATAATTCCACGGTTAACTGGAGGAAAAGTGGTGCAATAAATTTTGAGATTTTCAAGAGCACTTAATCCCTTGTTACAAGGGCAAAAAGGGAAGTGTGCGTGGAACACAGAAATAGACCATCATTCGGAGAAGTGATTGAAGCATTTTTTTTTTGCACTTAATTGTTATCAATGTTGTAATTAGCTTCGTGGATACTAAGAAGTGTTTGGCTTCAGTATATGACTCAGTTGACAAACGGTACGTGTAATTCGTATCATGAACCATTAAACAGACACTCAACAGGTATATTAAGTTGTTGACTAGTATAGTTTCGGCTTTAAAACAGAAGCTGATATTTTTGTTCAAGTTCTTTTGCCACAATATGTTTTGGATGCCTGCCATTGTATGCATTTCAACGCGACCGAATATTGCAGAACACAAAAATGCATTGCACATATTTCTACCTCCAATGTCAAAGTCATACCTAATTTTAGTGCCTTTAGTAATTACCATATGTCGCGTCTTAGTATTCTTTAACTTTAGATTGCACATATTTCTACCTCCAATGTCAAAGTCATACCTAATTTTATTGCCTTTAGTAACTACCATATGTAAATAGATCGCATGTGTCGTATTCATTCAGCTTTCCCTTATAGTAGATTAGCAAAAAAGTTGCAAAAAAGTGTTTATGTTAAAAAGACATGGAAATATTTGTCCCTTGCGGTATGATAATATTACATCAAAGGCTCCGAAGTGGCACTGTGAATCAAGATTTTTCCGAGGACTTGTGTAAGATTACAACTCTACAAGCTTGACTTGATAACGACTTAAATATCATTTTACGAGTTTTATTATATTGCATCAAATTTTAACGATACATACGTCAGGACAGAAAGGAATCATCACGCACTGGAGAAGGATTTCCCACAGTTTAAAACATATATAAATAAAAATAGCTTTCAGAAGTAGCCAAGAACTTAAGCTAAGAGCTTTTTGGTTTATGTCATCTTCGAAACAAGAGCTTGAAAGAGGATTTCAAGAGATGTTTGTCGATAATTATTACATAAGAAAACATTATAACAATCTAAATTAGCTTTGATTATTAAAGCTTTGGTTAATATTATAGTCAGAAACCAGTACCAACTGAACGAGTTATTTGTTTCAATGCGCTTCATCGCTTGCAATTAAAACCTGAAAGGCTGAATATTGATCAATGTAACAGGTTGCGATTTTTAAATTGTTTATATGTTATATTACAGAGCCAGGTTGTGACAAGGGTTGAAAAGTTTTATAACTTCCTGTATACTCCATACAAGAGAGCGGGCGTTTTATTAAAAATATGAAATGTTAATACAGATGAGTAATTACTCACTTTTAATTTTTAAATACATAATGATTCTTACATAAATCTCAGAGAGGATAAGTTATACACTTGCGCCGCGCAGTTGGGCGATCGACTTCTATTTATCTGTATTAGATCTTCCATAAATGTTTTTTTTAAAATTTTAAATCTATTCTTGTTATTTAGAAAAAGTAGCTAGAATATTACAACTTAATAACAGACAAAAATAGAACTGAAATACTTTAGAATTGCATAAGAAAGTTCTTAGAGGGAGGAGGAGTTTAAATTGCGTTTGAAAACTGCATGGAAAAGAAATTGTCTGGAGCCCTCCAGCACATAACAGCCCATTACAGTAAAAGGAAGCTTAAGGATATTTCATGTTAGTTCCAGCATGTTCCGGGTGCATGTTTATAATAATGAACCCTTTCCTGCAAATTCTCTCGCATACATACATACATGCATACATACACACACACACACACATACATACATACATACATACATACATACATACATACATACATACACACACATACATACACACATACATACATACACACACA
>JAOEJI010351980.1:0-10752 GCA_025448255.1 Umimayanthus chanpuru | reverse complement strand
AACTGTGCCAACTCAACCTTCGCCTCGGTTTCATGTAGAGGCTTGGTTACCTTTCAGGAACCGTGAAATGGACTATTGTGCAATCTTTTGCTTGAGATATTTCGCTCACTTCTGAAGTGTTAAATGGCAGCGGTAAGCAAGGTTTTAATTAACATGTTCACGGCTTCCGTTGACTTTTTTCACAAGGTCTTGCGAAGCAAATACTAAATAGGAGTTGACCAAGTTCGGGAATCTCCGACAGAGAAAAGAAATAATCCGAAGAATAGCTTAATTAATTTTTTAATATTAACTAACCCGACAGTGTCGGGTTACCTCGTTTCTAAATTAAAGCGCGGTGAAGACGTAATGTGAACGGACTATTGATCTCGGCCGGCTTTGTCTATCAAACAAAGGTCATTCGTTATGGGGAGGAAGACATTTGTTGCTTGGATGATTTTTGCCAACACGAAGTTTGATATGGGCTCAAATAAAGAGAAGGGAGCCGAGTCCTAAACACGGCTTTTCCTACTTGAGTACTTAGACTATCTAGTTTCTTAAACTTATTTCTATTATCTTAAGAAAAAAACAACACCTCGTTCCTCGTAGAAAAATCCAAACTTAGTTGATATTGTCATGCAGTAATCTTATTGAAGAGACACAATTATTTGTTGTACTGCTTATTATTGTTCTATGCAGGTCTTTAGGGCTATATCTAAATCCCATGCCAGGGTTGTGGCACATTTTTATTACTATGTAGGGCTTATCTTCTTGGATTTATGGTTGTTTTTAGTTCTTACTCTGTTTGTTAAAATACGAACCTGCTTTTGAAATTTTAGAGCAAACAGGTTTCTAAGTAAATGGGACTTGCTGGAAAATTTCAGCCTAACAGGTTCATAAAATCTAGGTTTTTATATGCGTCTGTTTTGTTAAAAATCTTAGCAGTAAAAAATAAATTGACAGAATGGATATTTTCTCGGCTCCGGGCCCCCTTTTCCATTTCTCTTTCTGTCCTCTTTCCATGTCTAGTCTCTAGCTATATCCATTGTATCCGAAACTTTTTTAGACCACGTCAAACTGTAAATAATTTATAAATACTTGGTTGTGGCCGGTTCTCAGTTTATCATTTACCATTTTGGCTCAGAGAAGAGCGAAACATTGAAAATCAGGAAAGCCATTTGAGGATCTGTATGCTTACCACTCCATTGTAACCCAATAAACCGTACCATGGCAGCAGAACTCAGATGAGATAATAATTGGACTTGTTTTGGCCATCACTTGTCACTTAAAGTTGCATATCTTGATATTAGGAAACCTGCAAAACAAGCTTATTTTGAGAAGACGAAATATCTCAGAAAATAATTTCAGCCAGGTTTACAAAGGTATGTTCTCGATAAAAACAAAGAAAACAAATTTGAGATACATTTAGTTCATTAGATTTGAATACATTAACGACTTTGCTGTCATAATTAGTCGGCCGTAATGCATAGCATTTTTTAAAGAATATCGTCTTTGTGGCAAAGCCACGCTTATCAAGCAAAACCGTTTTGGTAATTTCACGAGCTTGCTCAGAACTTACAATAATTGAGACAAGCCATGCTTAATATTTTGTATTGATGAATTGAAATTCGAAAAAAAAAATAAAATAGAGGCAGAAAGTCAAACCGCAATCAATGTCAGCACTCATTTCGAAACGAACGCCAATATACAAAACGGGGTCTCCACCATTGATCAACGGTGATGGAAGAATTATAATTATTATTTATTTCCATTTGTTCTTATATAAGGAACATCTTCATGCAAAAAGCATCTTAAAAACTTTTGATGTGTTGATTAAGACCGATTGTTCAAACCAACGCACATTCATTCAGATTTAAGTTGTAGTGCTTAGATAACTGTAGATTGAATTTCGAACAAAGCCGCAACGTATTCTCATCAGACATTAAAATTATGTATTTGTTGCAACTACTATTTAGAAGGTATTAGTTTGAGAGAAATCTGCTCAGTATGAGAGGTTAGACACGTGTTTGAAGACTTTAAAACTTTCAGAGTATTGAAAATAATCTCATTGTTAAATCCGACCAGTCTTCTTAGGAAAGTTCTGAAGCGAACATGTCTTTATTGACCGCCAAGCAATCCTATAAACAGACAAAACAAACCAGAAATTTACAAAATGCCACAAAAATTCTTGATTCAATATATCCCACGGGTTGTTGAAATCATGCGTTTCACACTAAAAGACCTTACAAATTTCCGTCGCCTAAAACGTTTCGGTCAGCGAACCTTGCTCAAATAAGTTTTCATGACAATATTTTCAATAAATAAGAAAAAGAAAGCTGAGTTTCCTGTGCGCTTCTATCACAACAATTTAGCATCGCTATTCGTTAGCTAGTGATGTTCATATGGTTCTGGCATCACACAATCTGTTGTTTTACAAATGTTCTCCATTGTGGGCAATCAATCATTCGATTTTCTATAGCTTCTACAGCTATCTTCTCAAGTTCGTTTCCGTTTCCAACCAATTTTTCAACGGCGTCCAATCCCTTTCCTAAAGATCGTTTTCCCTCAATCCCAGGAGATACAAAAGACAAAAGGCACGGCGGTCATGTTGGTGCATAAAACAAAAGGTGATCAGAATATTCCATTGTTAAGTGTGCACCAATATAGCGTCAATGACGTCTGATGAAAACAATCTCTAGAGTTTGGCATTTGTGTCTAGATCCACCGTAGTTGATAAAGCAAGACTGGTTATGAAACTCGCCAGATTCTCTGTTATATGTTTTTGTTTTCTATTTCTTTTGTCCGTTGGCCTTGACCGTGAACTAATCACGAAAGGCATTGAAATGCAAATGACAATTAACCAGTAGAAACATTTGGACTTGTACGTAAAACAAAACAATGTGCACGGTCACGGTTTGTTCAACATAAAACAACCCAGTTTTGTTCACTCCCTTTGAAATGTGTTGAGTTTCCTAAACAGTCAATTTTATCAACTATGAATCAACCAAATCAAAAATTTACTTACATCAAGTCAAACAGATATAAACTTCTTGTGGGAGTGATGTAAATACATCACTTGGCCCTACCTGATAGAGTTTATTCTTTGTTCGGTAAAACCTTGCTGCGTATTTGAGAAAAATTCATTGCACAGTATTTCCGCAGAAAATAAATTTAAACCGACCAGAATATAAATATAAGATTGCGACATACTGGCGCAGCTACTAATCAGTTATTTATGATAGAGCTGTGAGTTCAATTAACTATTCATTACAGGGTCTTTGCGCAGCAATTTTACAGAAATTAAGAGGTTCTATTTAATAACTTCCTACAACTTACAAAACCAGCAAAATAAACCCCATGTTGGCAACTTCCCTCTTTCCTGCATGGGGCATGAAAATATGTAGTGATTGATTGGAATATTGAACCGGTAATTTGCAGGATTATCTGAATTGTGCAACCTGCGTTTACATCGTTAGCCGTATATGAACTATATTGCTTTAGCGAACAAATGATATAGTTATTGCGTGTATACTAAACTGCTTTAGTTCACCTTTTTGTTCTCAAGGAACTTGCAATGCAAATCGGTTTTTCGTCAAGTAAATTTATTACCTTGATCTATGGTCTAGAACTGATTCGAGTTTCGTTTCGTCAACTGACCTGCAGCAGGTTAATCTGCCACCCGCATCTCGCAATGTGGTTGTTAGACCATCCGTGAATCTTTGTTTCAAAACTAAGCAGTCATGTTAATAAAAACCAAGCATGCACGGTTGGAGTGACCATAAGCTGAGCTATTGAGCTGTGAAGTATCTTCTCTCCAAGCTTCTCGAAGGTACAGTGCCTTTACATGTAAGTTTGCTTGAGTACTCTATAAAAAACCCATTCTTAGTTTGGGAATAGCATATTGTTGTGACCTATCCTCACAGTTTATATATAAAAAAGAGTAATCTTTTTGGTATTTTACACAAAGTTTCTGCTCGTAGCTGGTTAACTTGGCAAATAATTTGGCTGGCGTTTGAACTTGAGACCTTTGACTTTTAGGAATCAGGAATAAGGTGCCTATCATATACATAATTATTCACAGGTTATATTTTCTTTAGGTTTCTTCATTAAGCAAAGTTGCGGATTTTTAGAAATTAGCCATTAGGACCTCTTCTCGGAATGCCAGATAGGTTATTCGTGCGAAATGAAATCAAGGGCGAGGCAAGGAGTAGTAACGCCGAAGACGATTCACCGATGAAGATCTCTTGAGTCAATAGTCTCAAAGAACAAGTTCTGGAGTCATTTAACTGGACTACATGTCCGAATACTTTCGTGTTGCATAGATATGTATTTACTTATTTACTGTCTAACAGATAAGAAAGGCGGAGTGGCTGTTTTTATGTAGTTGAAACCGGCTCGTGCATAAAAAGGGCAAAAAAGTGCAGAGCTTATTGAAAAGATAATAATTAGTGATAAATAGTGAAAGAAAACGTTTCTTAGCAGTGAATGACGGTGCAATTTTGGAAAACTTGAAGCGTGTTTAGTGGTAACATAAGTTCTTCGATTTTGAGGAAACACATGTGAATTCTGCCCATTTTGCACGATGTTTCATTCAATTTAGTTTCATTGCGCAAAAACAAAACTATAACATTAAAGGTTAAAAAACTAGTTATAAGTTTAATTTGCTATCAATTTCTTACAAATTCTGACCATTTAAACAATCGAGTTATTATACTGTCCTTTCTTATTCGAACTTGGCGTAAAACAACTGAAGCGTCTCGTTGTGTGTCCAGACTTCGTAAATTTCAAGGTTTTCGTCATGTTTGCGTGCAGAGGCAAACCTCTTAAGAACTTTCAACCAATTCGCACTGCTTTTTGTGGTGTTTTAATGAACCGAAGCTGTTTCTAATTGCGCACATTCTTCAATCGAAGCTTCATATGACCGGATGCTTTGGCGGATTTATGGATGATTTTCCGAAGACTTCCGAGCCTTTTACTAACATTTCTACTGACTTCCCAAACGTTTGTCGAATACTTTCGAAAACATTCCATATCCTTCCAAAACTTTTTTGATCATTTCCAAATTTTTGAAGTAAACGAAGCTCCCCGATGGCTGTGTCAGTTTAGGTTTCAATTGTAGATGTTTTGTTAAGGATTTATTTGCGCGGTCTTGAGACAACGTTTACAGTCAAACAGCCAATCAGAAGCCAGTATTCGTATTTAGGGGCTGAGAAACAACGAAGTCCAAATTCACGGATTAATATGATTTCTTTTTCATGAGACATCGGGGTTTTCACCACATCATGCCCTTTACAGAAGCCACAGTTAAGGCACCGGACGTAGTTTTAGATAGCTCTTCACTATTTCGCCCGTAGCGCGCTCGGGATTGAAATTACACCCCATAAAAGTATATATTTTCCGAATGCTTAATACATTTAGAATATCAACAAACCGTATTCAGTTGTAGCTGTGTTTTTTCTGGAGCTTGTTTTTTTAGAAAACTACACTACTTATACGAAATCACAACTCAAAACCTAATCAACATGTTGACGCGCTAGCTCACCCTCAGATAATACGATAAATGGTCCATATTGTCCTCCCGGCAATTTTTGTTTAAGCGTGTATTTAATTGTTAATTGGATGCTAAGTTAAACTTGCTGTTTTGCTTTGAGGAACGGCACGTCGTGCCAAATATTTTTTAAACAAAAACGAAAAACAGAAAACGCTGGAGCGGTTTTGGAGTTCACATTTTTAGCAAGCTCTGCGCACTATTTAGTGGTAATCGAGTGAACTGTTTTTGAGATGTGACCTAGGAAAGTTAGCTAGAAAACTGCCTTTTGGAAATTGAGACAGGGCTTATAAAATATTTAAGAGGCTGTCCGCCTCCGAACCGACCACTCGATTTCGGGTTTAAATTTTAATTTCTTTCAAACATTACACCAAAGATTTCTTAAACTAAAACGGAAAAAGTAACCCGCTGGAACAGTTTTGGAACTCATGTGCACAATTTATTGGCAATTGAGTAAACCGTTTTTGAGATGTGACCTAGGAAAGTTAGCTTCAAAACTGCCTTTTTGAGTAGCAAACAGAGTTTGTTTGGACAAAAATCAGTGTTTTCGCACCCAGGGATATGTTCATCTAATAGACCCTATGCATAAATGGCGGCAATTCAAATATTCTTTTGTCTACATTCAAATTAACCCTACTAGCCTCATTTTGGGTAACATATTCTTTTGAAAGTTTAACTCAAGAACCAGGCTAGTTGGGCTAATTTCAATGTAGACAAAAGATTATTCAAATCGCCGCCATTTACGCAAAGGGTCTATGAGAGTGCAAATGTATCCGAGCATGGCCGAGTTCTCAACACCTGTCAGAAAACTCAGTTTGAAAGTTACGTTTTATGCAATTTAGCATGACAATAATACCTTTGTGATGATGATTAATAATAAGTTATGTTTCGCTCCAGGCCCTGCAAAATGAAATGGTTTCGTTCGCATTCTTTGTAGAAAATACATATAAACGCAGTTGAAAAACAACAAAGCGGCAAAGAAGTGAAGACACGACGAATTCTTCCGACCACCGCGGATTAATTCTGTTTTTAAAAACCACGACCCACGAACTGTTTCTGATAGGTTCTTTATGAACTCGTCAATGAAGCAACAATCTGATTTCCGTTCCTTCCGTGGATTATTGCTTGCCCTTGCCCTCTTTTGGGAGAGTATTTTTCCTCTAAAAATGAGACTTACAATATCTTCGAACCTAACTATAACTCACAAAGAGACGCCAAATTTCATGAAACGCGTGAATGCTTATGACGTCATTACTCAGTTAGAAAATAGCGCTTCGCACCTCTTCACCGTTTGTCATCACGTTTACTCATCAAGCACTCAATGTGAACACTTTGAAATCTTACGGGGAGCTATGAGAAAATACACATTTTGCTATAACTCGCAAAAGAAAAACTTTTTTTTCAAAATTTGTTGTAAAATTGTTTAAACTCTGAAGATTATGATCGGACGAAAATCCGGAAAATAGCCGATTTGGCTCACAAGCGAGTCTACGTCTGATGTCTTAATTAACTAATTTCTGACACAAAGATCAGAACCAGTTTATACAACTGAAATGATTTTGGTAGAAATGACAGAACAAGAAAGCTTTGGGGAAAAAAACCGATGAGTTGAAACACTAGAAAAAGAAAACATAACCCACTTGGTAATTAAAATTGTTTTTTTCAAAACTTGGTGTCGTTTTAAAACCTTAAGCGAATCCTAAATCGCGAACGCATGACGTCTGCGATATTGGGACAGATGCTAACCTCCAAGCTATAGAGCCACTGATAGTAGGCAGGTTAAGTGTGAGCTCTAACATTGGCTTGTGATTGCTTGATCTCCTGTATTTTTTTCTTTATATCGTTGTTTCCAAACTGGCCGACTTTCGAAGACAAAATAATCATCACACTTTTACCATAGAAAAAAAATGGACCTCAAAAATCTAAAAGAAATGCAGCTCCGCGACTTTCTTTAAAATACCTATCATATAATTTCATCTAACACACAGCAATAAAAAAAATTTAAAGGCTAATATATTAATGAACATAAGACTTATATCTGATCGATTGTACTTGTAAGTTGGTACGCAATTAAATCATTTTAGTTGCTCTGTAATTGTTATTTGCAATTTTAACAAAACTATTTGTTTTTTGCTTTTTTTTCACCAAACGCAAATGTATGCGCCTGGCATAGCTTGATTTCTTGATCTATAAATGCCTTCGATTCTATAGAATATATGACCATTCCTGTTAAGAGCGCGTTCATGTTGCCTCACGAATCTTGATAAAATGTGATTAAGACAATCCTTTTTTATGCATGGAAACTTCATAAAAGGTTTTACGAAAATATGACTACATACCATCCACTAAATGGAAATTTCCCTTTTTTCGCAAAACTAATTTATCAGTCTATTTTCATAAAACGGAAATCCAATTATTAACTTCAGAAATGAAAACGATGCACTAACTCAAAGTTTCAATACACCGATTCTTAGTTTTTATTTTCTTACTCCCAAAGCTCCCGTACTTTATTATTTTGTTTAAGTTTTTAAACTAACATAGAAGTTTTTTCTATATCCATTTTGAAACCTGATAGTACCGTGTAAAGACTGACTTTCGAAAGGCTCCAAAGAGTGCAATATCTTATTGTTTACTCATATTCAGTAAGTAACATTTCATCCGTTAGGATGAAGTAGAACAACGTTTTGCCTTCAACATTTTGTGTTCGCTGTTTTCTTCTGTTTTTCTTTTGTCAAACCTTTTGTCGTGTAGATTGCTTTGTTTTTTTTTCATGCAAGTCTTTATTTTAATTAAATTATCTTCTCCCCCGAGATAAAGTCAAACAGTAGTTCCATTGCCAACAATATTGTATTTTTTTCTCAGTTTCCAACATGTTGGTGTTCGTGGTGATAGCTGTGACCGCTACTGTAACAAACGGTGCAGTGACTCTTTGTCCCAATGCTAATAACCAAACAGTTAATTGCCCTCGACAAGGTTATACTACTATTCCAGAACTTCCTAAAGGAGTAATTCAAGTGTAAGTTGGAAATATCGAACTTCCAGTATGTACTCAGAGATGGGTGTCTGGCTCTTCATGTTACGACATGTTTTCTTGGTCGTTCTTCTTTAGATCAGTCCTGCTCCAGCTATGAGCTACGTGTTAAAGCCATTTAGATCCATAACGTGCAACTCTATGAAAATCTTAAGGAAAAGAATGGTGTGATTAATTTGTCTCTGATATGTTCGATTACTAAGCAATGAATATTAAGACAGATGGGACGTTCAAGTTGAAAATATAAATCCGGCAATTACAATTGGAGTTGCAATAAAGGAGTCTCTTTTAAATGAAAAAAAATATATATGAAGAGCATAAACTTCAGTTGGTCGCAATGAACATTAAAGTCCTAATGTTTAACTAAAAGTTATTTTAGTAGTGTAGAAAGAGAAATATATGTTCGGTTCTAGTGACCAAATTGTACTAAAATCTTCAGCTATTCATTCATTTCCAAGTCTCCCAAAATAATTTATTGTCAATCTCTTAATTTTGCTTTTATCAATATCATCTCCATTAGTCTAGATATGAAAAAAGGTCACGAAAGCTTTTATTTAAATTAATTCAGTTCAAAAGAAATACTCAAATTAGTCAACTTTGTAACCAAAGCTGTTTAGAACCAAACGGAATTATAACCAAGGAGTTAAATGAATCAAGAGAATTAAGGTTAAGTTTAAAGTTGGTGTTATGGTTATAGCGTTTTATAGTTAGGATGGACTTATTAACCGAGGGAACTTCTAGGAGTTTAGAACAAGAGGTGATTATAACCAAGGAGTCTTGTAACCGTTTCGACGGCAGTTTAAAATAGTCTGTAATCACAAGTATTTCATACTAGAGATATTTCTTACTTTGGGTTTTTGCCCAAACTCTTCTCATTTAATTTATTTGTTTTTCATCTGGGATATTGCTAAGAAGAAAACTTTCTTGCAATTTTGGGTGTGGATAGGTATCTGGACAACAACTTTAACTGTTAACCTAATACATGAATTAACGGAAAACAGTTAATGAATAATTACATATTAATGTTTGTGAATTGCTTGTAAAACTGAAAGTGTTTCTTTGCTAGGTATCTGCAGGAAAACCAAATAACAGCCATCCCTAACGACACTTTTTCAGGATTAACTTTGTTACATATATTGTAAGTAACACGTCTACGCGGAAAAAAATATTTGTCATTCAAATTAGTTTCTTTTATTTATAGTTTTTAACGAAGTTCAAAGTGCTAGCCATTACCATCATTTTCAACGCTGATTTTCATAGTTTGATATTTCGTTTGGGACTTCCGTTTTACAAACATAGCAGATAAACAGACTGACACACTTAAAAAGAAATGCAACCAATTGCGATTCACCGATTTGTTGACATGTATATTTCCACTTGAAAAAGCAGTACACTAATTTTGCAAAGTATATTCCAGCATCATTGCATTAATTCCGAGTAAGTACACATAAAAACAATAAATATGCGGTCTATTAAATCAACTGACGTAACGTTTAACGTAATTAGCTACCATTCCTTAGTTTTAACTTGTTTAATTAGCAGGATCTTTATCTTGTGGGTAACTGCTAATTATTTAGTTTGATAAGCATCCGGGTTTTTTTTCAATCCCAAGCTCCAGTCTCAGGAACTTCACAAACGTTAAGGAAGCAAGGGGATAACACTTTTAAACGTTTGAGCATTATGAAATTCATGCATACGATCTGTTTGTTTCTTTCATTTATATTATGAACTCAAACAGGATGAAACTATCTTTTTATGTTCGTAATGTATTCTTGGCAAGCTTATAATTTTATAATCATGATATGAGTAGTGAAGTAGTGGGGCTAATTTGACCAAGATTAGTCCATAAAAGCTGTCCCTTTAATTGGCATGCAAGCAGCTTTTGCCCAGATAATTACCTACAGTGACAACAAAGGAGTATTATTCAAGAACTGCTGCTATGGCGACAGCCAATGCGCAGAATATAAGCCATCATACCAGGTATACGAACGATAGGACTAATACCCCCGGGGGGGTACTCCCTATATTCGGATGATAGGGATGATCGTCTTATTTTTTAGGGGTTGTAATCGGCGATTTAGTATTTTTTAGGGGTTGTTCAAGCAAAATCCTTCAAAAAAATAAAACTGGTATTTGTTAGGGTATAAAAACAGATATTTTGAATACGCTTCTTTAATAAACTCCGGTTTATTGGTAT
>JAOEJI010351869.1:0-10754 GCA_025448255.1 Umimayanthus chanpuru | reverse complement strand
GGTCGTTTTTCTATTGAGCATGCGCAATTTAAACAGGTTTTAAACCAATTTCATTTGTTACGCTAGCTCAAGGAACAACTGCTACAATGTTACAAGCCCATTATTCCGCGAAACCAGTTCTAATTTGTTCGACTTTGGTGTGATATCTCACATGATCCCATGATCCTTGGACATGATCAATAGAAAAAAAGATACTACTTTTACGAGCCTGTCTTTCGCGTTGGTCGCTTCAAGCGGGTAAAATTATCGTTTGATTAGTAGACAAAATCTACACATAATCTAATGATAAAAACCACATTCAAATAAATAAATAGTGTACAAGCAGAAAACCAACATATACGAAATTTAAAGAAACACAGTACTTAGATTAGTTTATCAGCTTTAAACGATACGGAATTTAAAACAGGTTAAGTGTAAGAAAGAACTTAATATGCAGATTCTGAGAACAATAAAAAACCCCAGAGGTTTACACCGTGAAACCTCCCGTGAGCTAGGAAGGGGTGGTAACCTAAACCACATATGTAACATGAGTTTTTGAAAAAGCCTCGTTGTCAAGTGTACCTAGTGATGGTCTTCTTGTCTTCTAAAGCCTGTTTCTTGATGAGCAACACTCCGAGGATGACACGGGAGAAATCCCGGAGATTGAAGGTGTAGTGCGACTTGGCTGGCGTGGGGAGAAGGTTAATCATAGCTTGCTTGTACACCTTGGATCAAAAACAAAAATGTCCGTTTACTTTAACAAGCTCTAAGTTCTAATGACGGCTTATCACTGGCTTATTGTCGTAGGGTGTCAGGTTTATTATAGGAAGGGAGTTTAAGCTTGAGTTTGTCGGGTCTGAGTTTGAGTTTGTCGATAAGAGTAGGCAAATGCCGGTGTTGTGGTCTGTCAATTGAAGCGGTAGAAACCTAGCATGGGACTCAGTTCCGTTCATGTCCAACTCCTTTGGCAGTAAGTCCCAAATAAAGTTGTTAAAAAAGAATAATAAAGTTGTTAAGAAAGATAGCTTTGATCTGATTTGTACACTATTTTTTCAAAGTCAGGTCCAAATAAAGCACAGTCAATCGCTTTCTCAAAGTAAACCGTACCAATACTATGTGTTCATACATACCATAGCTTATTCAAACGTAGCTGAAGTCCCTTTCACAGATTTACAAAATACTTTAATATTGAAATAGGTTTCAAACTGAAACTCAGAGCTACAGGTGGCAGAATTGTTCAAAACTTCACACAATTTTAGCAACTAAATCTAATCTTCCATGAACTACACGCAAATAGAACATTTGAAGACAAACTTATTAGAAACAACGCTTCCTGTTAAACAATACATCTGCCATTGACCAGTACTCGGTTTTGATAAGACACAAGGCTCGCTAAGATTAAATACCTGCGGAATCCACTCTCTTTCTGTCTATCTTACGTACCTCCATAGTAGCAGACACAATGCTAGCAGCAGTAGAAAACACGTCGTTGGGAAATTCATTGTTCTAAAGGAACAGATCAAATCATTAGTATTCCTGGTACACTTTCAATTTGTCAGGTCTGGTCAGCCCAACAACACTGGTTCTGACCTGTGGCAGCTCTCGCAAGCTACCTCCTGATCGGCCAACTAAACAGTAGCACACGTCTTACAACAAAAGCCGGCTAACCGCTCGAAAACATTAGTTGCTTTGTAAAAACAAAAGAGCTGGTACGTACTGATACATAACATCTCAATGGAGGCCTTAAAGTATAGCTTACAAAGAATTTAACTTTTGCCAAGATGAATTAACTAATCAACTAAGGATAGTTTTAGCCAGATTCATCGATAAGGGTTCTTTGCTCTCCATACCCAACTAATCTCACACCACTTTAACAACTTCTCTTCCTACCCAAACAACCCTCGCCCTAACCAACCATGCTGGCTCTGATCTCACAATTAACCCTGTGTAGTTCGATATGAAAGACCACTTTTCATCTCTCTTAGGTTTTATCTTAAGCCAAACAGCCGAAGTGAAATGGAAAAACACAAATGAAGGCGAATCATCGATGACAATAGCATTAACTGTAACCACTGTCTCTTGGTCTTTTGGGTTTAGTTCTATATTACCTATTTTTTGTGTGTGTTCTCCTACATTCTCTTTTAAACATATAACACTGCAGTATACTCCTGTAAGGTAATGTGCACTTGCAATGTGGTGTACCGCAATGTAAAGTGTTCTAACAAATAAAATCGATTGAAACACTCGACCTGTGCACCTAATACTTCTCTCATAATTTCCCCTTGCTACTGGACACGTAATACAAACAGCGAATTCAACACTGTGGCAGAACCTGAACGATTACATAACCAATGTCAGTAATTTTGAGTCATTAAAAACGTGGTAAAGAACAACTAAAAGCTACGGCATTTTCACCAAACTGTCAAGACAAAGTAGTAACGATTATATATAATTTTAAATTTAATGCCATTTTGAATGATGATACAAGCATGCTTCTCATGACAGAAAAACTGTCCCTAACAACCCCTCCACTTCCTACCCACTCTACGTCAC
Source organism: Umimayanthus chanpuru (assembly GCA_025448255.1). Classification (NCBI taxonomy): domain Eukaryota; kingdom Metazoa; phylum Cnidaria; class Anthozoa; order Zoantharia; family Parazoanthidae; genus Umimayanthus; species Umimayanthus chanpuru. The sequence goes on along the minus strand of JAOEJI010351869.1, from coordinate 8,222 downwards.
CTTAACTGACTTATCTAACTCCAGTCCATCCTCTTCACCACCCCCCAAGTTCACCCCTTCTTATCCAGCCAAGTTTTTCAAAAGGAGACCAAAGATTCCTCGCGTACCCTGAAGTAGAAGTTCACAATACTGGAGAATATCCTGGTCATGGTCTCGTCATTGAAGGTAGCCACGGAGACCACGTTGAAATGGCGCAGGAACCTCGGGCTGACGGGGTTTCGCCCCCCTCCTGGTGGGCCCATGGCGCAGATGAACTGGATGTCAATCAAGCTCACTTTTGACGTGTCTTTCCTGTCGTACCAGTTCCCATGGTCCAAATACTGGCGGAGCAACTCGATTGGAGGCTGGGCACCGTATTTTTCCAGAGCAGGCATATTGACATCATCAACAAAAATGACGAACCTAGAGCGAAGGAAAACATTAAGTCTTCTCAAATGTTTTCTATTTCAGTTTTTGTAAAACTTGACTCGAAATCCTTCAGAGAATCAGCTTGCTTTCTGAGTAATTTATTTTATACAAACAATTTTACTTCACTTCCCTTCCCAGGAAAACATACAGAAAATCAGAAAAAAACTTCGTGGTGAGGAAGGACACATTGTACATACCTTTTTCCAACTGGTGGACCAAACACTCCTTTTCTTCTCTTATCTAGTTTGGACATAATAATATCCTGCGGAACAAAACAGAGAAATAGATAAACGATGAAGAAACAATAAGTGGAAAATCACATAAATTGAAGTAATGGTAGCAACTAATTTGGCTCTCATTACATGTGTGTTGTTCGAATCTATCTGTATTTCTGCGGTTTGGTGTAGTCCTGAGAAGGACTGTTGTTGGTTGTGACTGACATTTCCACAACCTGTGTGGAAGCCATCTTCCAGGGTTGTTACATGCATGTGAACATCTCATACGCCCTGCAAAAGAACAGTGAGCCGCTAGTTCCTACCTGTGTCTGGTTTGCACTTGTTTGCGCTGAAAAGTTGACAAACGCGGGTAGATACAGATCCTTGGGCAGACCGTTCATCAGTTTGTCCTTGACGTACACGGACTTGCCAGTCCCAGTGGGGCCGACGAGCAGCACAGGCTTGTTATTGCTTATCATCAGGTCCATAAGGTAAGCATACCGGGCTGTATCCATGGTCGGGACAATGATCTCACTGATCTTCTTGCCTTTACCACCCAGGGACGAGTCTTTGATCAGTTTGGTCCAGTGCACCCATGAGCCACGATTCTTGCGCTGTGAAAATCAACATATGCAAGCAAGTGTCAACTAGCATCAAAATGACGTCGACCTTTAAAGATTAGCTAGTCAGTCTGACCCATGTATCAAGAGACGCATCACTCGCACAAATGTTTAAACTTTAAATAATAAGCTAAAATGCTTCAGTTGAACCGATGGAATACTGAATCCACGAACCACGTTTTCTTCGCTGTTGAAATCACAAACTCGAACAAAATATTTTAGCTTAAAACTTATGAACTTCGCGCATGGTCGTATATAAACTGAAAAGTCGACACTCCAATCACGAGTCACCAATAATCAACACTGGTTTTCTTGAGTGACATTAAAACTTTAAAGTCGGAAACCAAGAAATCGGATATTAGGGTAACCCGAACACAAGTTAAACAAATCGATTAGTCATATCTCAAAAATTCAAAAACGGCTTGGAAAATATCATCCAGTAAACAAACCATCTGTTTTCGCTTAGAAAAATCTTTGTAAAGAGGGTAACGCACTCCTTGACGAAACAAGACGAGACAAGAGCTGACCGTCTGACGCTCTACCACAGACAGAGGGAGGAGATAAAAGGGGGGATGCGTTTATACTAAAAGAAATAAAACGAGGTGAACAAAACATAGTTATAAAAAAGGACAAAAAGAGAGATAAACAATAAATAATAGAGTGGCAGGCGAAATTTTTTAAATAAAAATTGTAAGCAAATAATTCACTTTCAATCCCTCCCCTCCCCGCAATTCAGTAACACACTGGCGTTTAAATCTTGGCATCGCAAAAGTTGTTCTCTTTGTGTACTGTTTTCTAAGAAACTTAACTAAAAATAAAGCTTCGTACAAAATCAATGTAAATCTACCAGCGCACCATATGCAGGTTTGGGGTGTGTTCGATTGACCGTATACCGGGATAGGAAAATGTGGAGTCAAACTTCAATCGAACAGTTTGCTTCTTTCGAAATATACAAAACAGATTGTATGTCTTAACTTAACTTAGGATAATTGTTTTACTGTTTACTTGCTAGAGAAGTTATTTAGAAACCTTTCCAAATATATTCTGTTTCGAAATGTAGTCAGTCGAACGCCTCTCAAGCTTTGACTTTGGCTCTTACCTCAAACAGATAGTCATAAACAAGTCCTTCGGGTGGGATTGGTGCGTCAATTTTGCCGACGGCAGTTGGGATGGGGTGTTCCTCTATTTTGCCACTGGTAAGTTCTCTGAAGAACGCGTCGAACTTCACACGACTGTCTGTGTCTATACACCCACCCACAGACCAAACCACGGCAAACATGAAAGACGACTGAAAATATGATGTAAAAAGATTGTCAGGCAAAAGGAAAAGAGTTTTATTACAGAGTGACTTCGGTTAACCATTAGGTTATTCAAAACAATTACCTATATCACATTGTCTTGTTGATTGCCTTTCCACACTTGGCCTTATAAAACACTTGGTTTTGCCGGGTAAGAATTTTCTAAAGGTATAACTACCCTCTCTTCAGGCGATGTCGTGGGATGAATAGGAGAGAAGAGACAGAGACAGACAGACAGACAGACAGACAAAGAGACAGATAGAAGACAGAAAGCAACACAGGAGAGTAAAAACAGAGAAAATTTAGGAGTGGGAAAAGACTAATGATTTAGTAAAAAATGGATGATACAAAGGGATGAACAAGGAAGAAAGCAAAGAAGGGGGTGAATAGAGGGTGAACAGATATCAAAGCATGACAAAAGATGACGCGCGGAACTAAACAGTCGTGGAAAGCACAAACACAGGAAAAGGAACAGTAAGTGAAAAAGTACCAAAACATTTTGTCACACTTACTACAATCCATATCTTGATGTGTTTGCTGTCAACCTGCCCTTCAGTGGCCTCTTTCATCATCACTTCAAACAAGTTCATCATTGACCGAGCGAGGTTACTGTCTGGACTGGGAATTGCCTCCTATAACAGCCACAAATACAATTCATTAAAATTATTAATATAACATGAATTCAGATAACTTCAATGATAACATGCAGAAACTTCTATTCTAGATAACTGGTCCAAAAGCAAACTTTGTCAAACCCCACCATCTTACTATCTGCATGCCTATTTCTTAGCTTTCTTCATAATATTTAAAAAGAAAATGCATCAAACTAAACAACGTTTTGTCAATTTCTTCTATTCTTGTCACTGTCTACCTGATGATCGTATGAGCGCATACGAAACCATAATATATAAATAACAAAGTTTAAGAAATTTTTCAATAATTTGTTGCTTTTTCCACTCTGCGGTGGACGGAGATCCTTTACAGTTCTCCCGCAGCCTTCGGTTTAACTTCCTTGTTCAGGAAGACGTAAAGGTGTCTAAACGGCCATTTGTAGATGTTTGAACAAAGACCCCATTACTGTTTAGGCAAGGATTTGCACCAACAATCCGGGTCAAAACTCCTTGAGACCTCACAACCAATTGAATAATTTGAGTTGTCAACTTACAATTTTCTTAATAGACATGTAAAGTATAACTTGTAACGTAACTAGAGTGTTGTAATGGCAAAACATTGTTGACATTTTGCACTTTTATTAAGTAACTTCAAAAAAGTGTACGTTTCCCAATTTAACGGCTTTCTCTTCCTGAGTAAGAGTACTTCCCCAAACACGTGACTTACTTTGCAGTTCTTGCGTATGAAAGTGAGGCAGGAAGGCAGGGCCCACTTGAAGAGCGCGATGATGAGCTTAGTGTAATCCCCCTTGAGGACCTCCGGTAAAGTGTTGACCCAGCTCTGTAGAAGGGGGTCCCAGCCGAGTGTGGCCGGCTCCAGGTAGATCATGCCACACCTACTCACAGTGGCCGGCTGTTGGCCAAGGTGAAATGAGGGAGTATTAGAAGTGCAGTGATTTTCGAGTGTACATCATATCACCTCTTCAAACAGTCTCCGTTTGATAAAAGATGTACAATAAACCTAAAAAATAATGTTGCACTCAGTCACACCCACCCACATAGAGCGATTGACGGGAAGAGTACCTGGTATCAGAAATAACTGACAAAAGGTGGATCGATGCTCGATTTAACAACGGCCCAAGTTACAGCGTACAGCAAGGTCTGTTTCCCCGCGGGAATCTAACTACAACCTTTAATGTACAAGGAGAAAAATTGTCATCCATAATTCGCGTTAATTTTTATGAATAATCAGCTGAAACCCATCATATACTGTAATCTTAAAGTGTTCCTTTCCCTAGTAAACTCCCCTTTCATGTTTTATACTACAATTTAAAGTGTTCCTTTCCTAGTAAACTTTCCCTTCATGTTTTATACTATAATCTTAAAGTGTTCATTTCCCTAGTAAACCTCCCTTTTATATTCGGCCAAAGAACAGGCCAGCTCATTTTAAAGAGATCACCAAACGAATTGCATGTTGCACCGCCATATTAGTACATCTGTCCAAAGTTCTTGATAATGGCCTCTTGTGTTTCATACATGACTCAAAAGTACTTACTGATGCCTGAGATAAATCTCTACACTCGAAGATGAGACTCATTACGTTGGACAACTGGATAATCTCTCCACTCATCAAACAAAGCTGCAAAAGAGGAAATGAACACGTATATGTTGATGTACCAACAACAACAAGAAATCTGAGAGCTATATTTATAATATTCTAACAGACTCATTCTTTGTCTGCTCCGACAAAGGGCTAACGCACGAAACGTCAGCTATACACTAAATCTCAAAGTCGAAAAACATACCATATCAGCCCTTGTAGATCAAACCCACATTCATTCTTCGTCGACCTGTCTATTCAAAACATACGACACCTAACTAAACTTTATTTGCTTTTTCCAAGATCAAAAATGAGGATTATCAGGACAGGATTTTGAATCTGCATAATTTTCCCAGGATTCTGTGATCCGCACAGCCCTAGTGAAATACCTTTTTGTTGTCATCCAGCACAGTGTTCATACTCTCGATCCACAGCGTATCAATCGGTCCATCGAAGATCACCCATTTCTTGGTCTCTGTTGGGTCAGCGGCATACTCACGGAACGTGTTGGCCACGATACCATCTGTCCACTGGAACACAACGGTACACTCAGTTCAATGTCCACAACAAAATGAAAGTATTGTTCATGCTATAGATAGTGGTGATTAAGTTGATTTTAAGGGTGATGTCGATGAAAGCTGGCGGTTGTGGTTAAGATAAAGATGACAATGACCATCACCGTGACATGGAGAGTAATTGTGGTGACAAGGTGATGGTGGGTGACGATGACAACTCTTATCTCAAAGTTAATAATTTTGATGCTAATGGCGGTATGGTCATTACGGTGATTGTGATACCGGTGATGGTGATAATGGTGGTGATTATGATAGTGTAGGTGATGAGTGACAATAGCAATAGTAATGGTAATGGCGATGATGGTGGTGATAACATTTGCGGTAACTATGATATCGATGATATGGTAAAGTTGGTGGTGATACAGACGGTGTTGGTGATATTGGTGTCATTGGTGATGAAGATAATAATGGTGACGGTGATGGTCAAGGTGGTACTGATGGTAAAAAATATTGTAATGAGAAGTTCTACTTGCCTCGTGCGAAACAGGGTCAAACTGGCCAAACAGCTGTCCCATGGTTACTGCCTTTGGGTTGATGATCCTGTACAGCACCTGGGTGGCAGACAATAGTGTAAGGGAAAGCAGTGTAGCCCTTAACTTATAGACTGCTATTTAAATCATCATTGCAGTCAAAAACTGAATTACAGGGATAAGATACAACGTGAAGAAGCAAATACGAAAATATAAATATTATAAAAACTATTTAAAACTGTTACTAAATTACAAGGATAACATACAATGTTAAAAGATAAATATGAAACGAAAAACATTGCAAAAACTATGTAAAAAACATTCCTCTCGTCGTCCTGCGTATAATTTACAAGTTATATATTTCTCAAATCTATGACTATAAGTTATATGTACACGTTTTCCCATGATTGAATCTAACTCCAACCTCCCATATGCAGTTTCCATACAAGAGTGAACACAGTGGTTGAAACACCAAGCAGATGAAAATCTATTTTAAGTAACAAGTCTGATTCTAACTTTTCACTTTACCTTTACCTAACGACTGTATTTACACAAAGTGGGTGGAAGAAATAGGGAGATAATCCTCAGGTACTTTTTAATGACTAACATCTAAAAACCATAACTGTAACTGTAGACTTGGATGTTACGTTGGTTAGAAAAGACGTTGGTGTCTTGAACAATTACACTTTTATATTTTGGCCGGTGCGATTGTTCGAAAGTGAGTTAAGCTTCACCCAAAGTCATCCCGAATTTAAAATTAAACAAGACTAGGAATACATAATTCGGTTTTTACTAAATCCTGTTGAAGCACTTCTACAAAACCTTATAAGGAAACCTGGAAAGACAACCTAAACTAGTTCATTAGGAAGAAAGTCAATCGCGGATTAAGCATTTAACCCCAGGTTAGCGCTAAGGCGCTCCTAAACAACGAGATATTCAACACTAACTACAAAATCAGTTTAGAGGCAATATTGCTACAATACTAAGTAAGGCAGTTGTCCAAATGGTCCTTCCGTCAAATAGCACTTGCCTTGTTTACGTTCTCGTCATCGTATTTTCTATCAAACAAAAGGTTCAGAGTTTGAGCCAACACCATAAGAACGCTGGTTTTGGAAGCAAATGGGTCGCCAACCATCATGAAACTGGGGAAAACAAAGACAAGGATATTACTTGCAAGCTTTGAGGAATGAAGATGCTGGAAGAGATTTGAAATCAAGAACAACATGTTACATACCCATGGCGTACAATCATCATCTCAAAGGTCTGGATAATTTTCTCAGTAAAGAAATCAACCAACTGCAGGTTTTCCTTGTCACAAACCTGAAGAGAGACGAAAAGGGAAATTGAAGTTTTTATTTTCACCATAGTTGCATTGACCATTGGTGAAACCTACACTAATGGAAGCATTGACACACAACAATAAACGACAACTACTCTAACTTACAATTGACCAATTACCTCTTTCACCGTGTCCAAAAACACTCCATAATCCGCCTTGGGGAGGGTTATTCCTGGAAACAAGTCTGATATAATACCCTGAAATAACGGAATGTCGTGCGACAAGAACTTGGGAAGATTCACATCCATGATGGAACGAAGCAGGAGAACATTTTCGTTTTCTTCAGGGAACTTAAGTTTCAGGTTGCCGGCTGCTGCCAACACTGCCTTCACCGCCCGCATTCCGTAGTCATAGTGGAACTGAGACGAAAGCTTGGGGGCAACAACGAGACAAAAAGTAATATTACAGACTCCAGCAATTTCCCTTTCGTCGATTCCATTTACAACAGTCGATGTCATTTCCAACTAATTACACCTCAGTACCACGATTACACTAGTGAGCACTAAAGTATATAACAAATAGGACAACTTGAAATCTAGACTATTAATCATACTATAATAACAACAATAACAACAACAACAACAACAACAACTGAAAACAACTGAAGCAAATCGATAATTGTTAAAAAGGATGGTCCTAACTAAAGTTCTAAAAGAACCTAAAGATTCTTCGGGAAGGAATGAAAGTTTACCTATTATAACTACAGTTTGCAAAGCCTTTTTTGAATGACTTAAAACTTGAAATCGAAGAATGAGGAACGAAATGCTGGTAAACTATAAATGATCCTACGTAAAAAATCAATGAAAGGGACCGGAGAATTCGTGCATAAGAGATGTGAAGCTAAACAAGCCAAAAAAACCGTTTAAGACATAAATATGAGAGAAAAATCGTCTGATGGAATGGTTTTTTAATTCGGATCAGGAAAAACAGAAACAGTCAAACAGATATTACATTTCTTGACAACAAATCGTGATAATAATTTAGTAACAAATAGAACATGTCATAAAACCAATTCTAACAGGAACACATTGAAAAGTTTTATTTGGGGCTGGCCTAGCCAGGACCAGGAGTCCGTTCACCACCCCC
>JAOEJI010351868.1:0-17916 GCA_025448255.1 Umimayanthus chanpuru | reverse complement strand
GGGGGAAGGGGGGGGGGGTCAGGAGCATGCTCCCAGGAAAAATCTGAGAAAACTTCAGTTGGATTGTCTTGGACTGCATCTTGCACATTTTCATGTTGGAGAAAGATAATATATAGAGAAGTTAAAAGAAGAAATAAATCACCATCTCTTGGTCTTTTAAAAAATATAACTGAATATAGACATGATGTAGTAGAAACGACATGTGACATTGGATTCAGAATATGTTAAAGTTACAATCACATTATAATCCAGTTGAGGCCTTTAGAAGTGATTATACCTGAGAATGGATTTTCAGTGAGCACACGCTCCAAAAGATTATTGTATTATGAATATCAGTGAGTCTGGGCACATAGATTAATAGCAGGTGATCAACAGCAAAAAAGAACATTTCTTTGCCGCTCAACTTTGTGTACATGTGTGTTTTCTACACTGCTAAATTAGTTCTTTTCAGGCAGACCTTTTGAGTCTGTGGGAGGGGGGACTGATGAATTTTCACCCTTTTCACCCCCCTGCCTATGCGTCTGACTGCATACTCATCAAATCTGCCTGAAAATTAAAAGCAGAGTGCATGTGCTAGTAGATGTAGTTGTTTTCTTGAAGAAACAAGTTGTTAAAAATGTAACGTTTTATTGCAACTTATCTGATTGACACAAAGTTTTTATAATTGTTACAAGAAAACTCTTAAAACATACATGTATAAAAAAGTTCTGGATTTTGAGAAAATAAGATACAGTATCCATATATGCAGTCTTACCCTCTGAGCAGAGAGATATATTTGGACTCTGGAATTACAATCGTGTAAGACAAGTTCAGAACTGTCATCTTTCTTGGTGATATACATGTACACAGCAAATACGTAAATAATGCTGAGATCGATATCAAATGCAAACCGAGACGTCAGTGTATCCTCAAGTTCTGTGGACACGATAACGTGAGTATTCTAGAATACAGTGATATATCAACACGTAAAAGTATATTTTCAGTATGACCACTGGCCAGTCAGTATTAAAATGAAATTCTGTGTTCATACATTATTTTGCTACTCAGGCCAGAAGGTGCCGAGTTAAGGTTTCAGCTCTGTTTTTCATGTTGTTCTTTAAAATCACTCTTTGTGTTTGCTATTGTCTGGGGCATGCATTATGTGAGGTCAGTTTGGGCCCACCTTACTAAAGGCGTCGCAGTAACACAGTAGGGCATCAGACTTAAACTCCACACTACCACAGACCTGAGTTTCAGTTTCAGTTTATTTCTTTCCCATATACATGTACATGTATAAAACATACAATTTCGTTGCATAAACTAGCATAACATGAAATGGAGCGGTTGATTTCAATACCTAATTGTTTACAAGTGTTTGTTTTTCTTTTCCAAACGAGTATTTGTTTTTATAAACAACAAATATATTTCGCTTCCTGAAGTAAATGATCTTTTTTTTTTCTCTCTTTTCACTTCAAAATTGAATCATATAATATCAACAGAAATCAAAAACGTTTCTACCTTTTTTCGACAATATCAAAAATCTATTATGGCCACTAAAAGTTCCTCTGGATTGTGGTCTTATGACAACAAGTGACGTCACAGTTGTCATAATTATTTACCATTTTGTTTGGATCGACTTAGTTAATTAGTACAGCATTCACAAGCCATGGACACAAAGGGTCGACAATCTGTAGAAAAAGTAATTAAAGAACTTTGTAACATATAATTATGCAGTGTAACAGTAAAGAAACACTATACAGTTTCCCAACTATACATAGAGATTGTGCCATAGATCTCTGCAAAGACACCTTGAGAAGCCACTAAAATGCTCTCAAAACAGGAAATTGCATTCCAAAGAATTTAAAATTTCAAACTTTCGTGTAAAGCTTGCCTCCAGACTTTCGATTTTGTATTTGGGCACCACGTACATTTATGAGATCTAAAATGACTCGTCGTGAAGGCAAATCTTCTATATGGCCTCCTTAAGCTTGTGGAACACTGGCTTGTATTACCGAGGATCAAGTGAAAACCTGAATCTATCTAAATGACTGCAAGTACGTGTACATGTACCTCGCTATAGTTTGCCCTCAAAACTGAGTCAAAATTTCAATAAGAAATGTGGTGAACTTGAGGTGAAAATAATAAACCAAGGCAACTACACATTCTGCGTTTATGGGGTGACAGACTTAACTAAAAGCTAGTTTTCAGGCACTCCATATAAAGGTTGGAAATATTTCAAATATGTGTAATTTTGAATTTTGATAGCTCTATAGAAAATGTACCGTTGTCACAATACAGGCAACTTAGGATATAAAAATGCAGAGGAATATCGTCAAACAATGAACAACACATCTTTGAAAGTTTAATAGCTTTTGAATACTTGTGCTGCATCTACACGACAACGGAGTACAGTATTGAAACATTTACTGCGTTTCTCGTAATCTGATTGTGCAATATGCGAAAGCGGCGCGCAGTGTAGCTCCTGGAAACAGGTATTCTGACAAGATATTTTAAAAACTACATGGATCGCCGAAAAAAAGAAATGTTGATGATATTCTATTTGAAGTTAAAAAACCTGTTTATTTCCACAGTCCCTACTGTCAGGGTAGTACATGTGCAATAGAGGAAGAGGATGCAAGAAAGACGAAATCCGTCTGTAATTTAAGAAAGTAGTCAAAAAAGTGTTTTTAGAGCGTTTAATCTATAAGCTAAACGTACTATTCAGTAGCCTACAACTCCACTCCATCTACTTTAGCTTCCTTTTCACTCAGTTTGTCATTTTTACCTTTTAGCTAGTTGTACGTGTATTTTATTCCAGAATTGACCTCGAAAGCCATTCCCAAAAGTGTAATTAGGTTATCTAAAAGTGCTAAATCATCGTTTCTCGAGACGGACGGCTGCCAATGACACTTTAACTTTTTCAATTTTCAACGCCCGAAAAGAAGCTTATTGCCGCGGGCTGCATGTGTTGTTTGGGTATTCGTCCAAACAACCTCAGTGAATCAACCGACCGAGCAATGTCGTCAATCTTTTGCACTAGCAACGTTTGATTATTCGCGACGTCGATGACGTGATCACGAGATTGTGTTCCGCAGTTAGGTTAAGTAATTTTACACATAACACATTTAAAAAGCACTTCATGTTGTGCCACAGAACATCCTGTAAACAAAAAACTAAAAGTATGCCATAACTGGTATATTTATAACCGAATGAAACAATTAAGACTCGTTAGGAAGAGTTATTTGTCGAGACAGTAAGGTTTCGGTGCAATATCGAGAAAATGTGGCCACAATCGTAAGCTTTGGAAGACCAGTTTCCTTTTAAAATTTCTTTCATTTCCCAGGTTTCTACTCTTGGAAGCTCCAGAAGGTAGAAGGCGAATTGTTGGTTTTAGGAGCGCAAAAGAAATTCAGACTTGCGTGCAATACGGAACCACCCCTTTTTCTAGAGTAGCAACAACAACAACAATTAACAAGGAATTTGTTTTTGCACAACTTGACGAGCATGACTTGCGTTTTTTCTCCTTTAGAATTATTAGCCCGCTGTCACAGAGACGTTGTTTGAATACCCTTCCCTTTAACAAATTCTCAAACAAAAAAGGCGGTTCCTTAGCTGGTGAACAGAATACAATAATGAACCATTTTCATATTTGCAACTTTTAGAAATACGACTATTAAATAAACACAATTGGTTGCTTCCGCGAAAACAAAGCCCTACTCAGTATTTGATCTGCTATTCTACGTTTAGCAACTAGGGAATAGTAAAGTAATTTAACTGTACAATGTAGTTTGGTTATTTTTGCTACTCAAAATTACCTAACGTGACCTCGATTCAGTATAAGTATTTAAACGAAAGCTTTGCGTGGGTCTTGAGAATGTTTATCATGTGATCATTCAAAGGACATGTCTACGCAGTCCACGATAAGTAGCTAATTGGCCAAACTTTGTTCGCCAGTGTGTCATAAGCAATGTAATGCTTGGACAGGGTGTTTGGACGATTTTGATTGGTCAATATTTAACTACAGGGCAATATCACATGGCCCACTACAAAACTGTTGTAAGGTTTTATCACTCCTCACTTCTCGTGAGCTCTTTACAGAGCAACATGGAGGAAGATCTTGCTCAGAAAGACGAGCGAGAGAAATGCCGCACACTGAAATTCAAAATCGGTCGACTACATGTTAACTTCAACCCAGTTGTTACCTTTTTGTCGGCTATCATAATCTGGGGATTCGTGATATTTTGTCTGGCATGGACTGACAAAGCCGCAGAAGTGCTACCCAAGTGGAAGCTGTGGGTTACCCAGACCTGGACGTGGCTGTACATTGGTACACAAGATGTTTGGGCTATCTTTATCGTCGTGCTTTACTTCTCCAAGTACTCTAAAATCAAACTTGGAAAAGCGGATGAAAAACCTGAGTTCAACGACGTTACCTACTTCACCATGCTGTTTGCGGCGGGGATCGGCGTTGGCTTGTTCTACTTTGGAGTGGCGGAACCGATAAGTCACTATGCACCAAAGGCATACGGGAACCGTTACTATGGAAGGTGTGTAGCGTCGCTTTGATTGGGAATTTTAAACAAGTAGGCATAGTGTAGAGTTTAGGAGCGATTAGATTGTTTGCTTGGGGCAATGTTGTTAAAACGCACCAAGCAGTTTTACTTAACTTTGAAGTATGGGACTTGGAGTATATTTTCATTGTCTAACAGGAAGGAACTGAATTTTTTCCGTTACAGAAATGTATGGTGATTTTATTGCTACTTTCATAGTTATTTGGTTACGTGGATCAGCAGTAAGGTTTTTGATATGAAATCGGAGAATAATGACCACTTACTGTACACACTGAATTTCAAAAGGTGAAAATATTAGAATTTATGTTTTACGGAAGGCAACAAAGCATTAAATTTTAGCAAGTGTGACATTCGATGGGAAAGCTTCCTTCCATGTATGGCCCTGGCCAGCAACCACAAGTTATTCTTTTTCTTATTAATTCTATAGGTATAGAACATTTAAAGCTTATACTGAAAGGAAAAATAGGGGGTTCTGGCCACCCGAAATAACAATAAGGGCTAAAAATGTCGGTTGATGCACAAAAAAATAGGATATTTTAGAAAAACGTAAACAAAAATAAATAAATAGAATAAAAAATAATCAGCTACTGCACTAAAAGTTGTTAAGTAGTGACTTGGAAATTTTGCTTCATTTTGTCTTTGAACAATGAAATTGAAGAAAGGTTTATCGATGACATTCCTGATAATTGGACCTTGGCATCTGATGTTGGAGATACCTTTTGATAGGTAGTACGGCCGTTTCGTGGCAAGCCTTGCGTTGTATGTATGTACCTTATTTAGCTCGATGAAAAAAGATTGAAAAAATGATGTCAAATCATAAATGGAATGAAGGCGGCAAATTCTATGATTCATATAGCTCCAGTGTAGTGGAACGTTAAAAAACGCGTTTAAGTTTGTTGAGCTACTAACCTTCATGTTGAGTAGGGTTTTTACTTTCCGTGATCGCTAAAAAAAATTACCAGTAAAAAGCGCTTGATATATTGCCCAGTTATTTACCGAGACAATGGTAACTGTTATCATGCGTGCTATTTCGCCCACGACTTAAAAGCTTTTGTTTTCTGTTATTGTAAAGTTAATCAGAAACAAACAAAACAAGGCTTAAGCAGCTACGTGTTTTCTTTTTTACCTACGTAAATGATTTGCCGAGCTAAAAATAGGGGGATAAGGACGTTAAAATTTTGTTCCGCAAGCGGTGGGAACTCGTGACAGTGACTGATTTGAGAGGGAGCTTTGTCGGAGGGAATATTTTAACACGACTGAAGCTGGGGGTTTAGCTTAAGGTAACATACAAAGCTATTTTCGATAGAAAGTTCGAATGTTCTACTCAAACAGTATCACAACGGTAATCAATATAGTTGTAACTGTACAGATTTCAACAAATATTGACATTTTTGTTCAGGTATAACGATAACCAGCGAGCCCAAGATGCCCTCAATCTGACAGTGTTCCACTGGGGAGTCCACGGATGGATCGTGTACACACTGGTTGGCCTTCTTCTGGGATTCCTTACCCACCGCAAGAACATGCCAATGACAATGCGTTCTTGTTTCTACCCTCTCCTGGGTGACAAGGTCTTTGGCACCTTTGGCGACATCATTGATATTCTATCTGTTGTGTGCACCATGTTTGGTGTGTGTACGAGTCTCGGACTGGGAGTAATTCAGTTGAACAGCGGACTTCATCGCATGAACTCTGACATCCTAGAAAACAGGCAAAACCAAGTCATCATCATCTGGTGCATCACAGCGCTCGCTACTGCATCTGTCATTAGTGGTGTAAAGCTTGGAATCCGGCGACTCAGTGAGATCTGCTTCACCCTGGGAATGTTCTTGTGGTTAGTGGTGTTCTTCTATGATGAAACCTGGTACCTTCTCAACGTGTTTGTGCAGACGTGTGGCTACTACCTGCAGTGGATCATTCAGCTGGGGTTCCACACCGACGCCTTCGCTCAGCTCGGAAATGCTCCTGATAAGAAGGAAGCACCTGGTTGGATGGATGCGTGGACCATATTCTACTGGGGGTGGTGGATCGCGTGGTCACCATTTGTGGGAACATTCATCGCCAGAATCTCCAGAGGTCGTACTATCAAAGAATTCATCACTTACACCTTGACAATACCAGTAATATACTCGATCATGTGGTTCTCTGTATTTGGAGGCGCAGGAATCCGAATGGAACGCGAAGCAGCTATTAATAACATCACGTGCAGTTCGCCATTGGGAGGCAGAGACGCTACAGAGTCGTTCCACGGTCTGTACCGCCTTTCCTGCCGTTCCTCAACCAGCATGTGGTTTGATGTGATGGAGCAGTATGGAGGACTAGGTTCCTTCCTTTCTGGAATGTCTATCGTTGGTCTGGTCCTGTACTTCGTAACCAGTTCAGACAGCGGTTCTCTTGTGATTGACAGCTTGTCAGCCAATGGACACCCAGACCCCCCTGTCTTGCAAAGGATCTTCTGGGCGTTAACAGAAGGTGCCACCGCCACTGCTTTGCTTTGGAGTGGTGGCCAGACGGCTCTGTCAGCCCTGCAAGCAGCTTCCATTTGCTCGGGGTTGTTCTACACCATAATCTTGAATTTTGTGTGCGTAGCACTATGGAGGCTGCTGAAGATAGAGGTTGGTGATATGGCTGCCAACGGGCCTCAGTTCTCATTTGGCATCCTTGACATATTCTACAAGTGGCCCACTGCCAGGCGAATGAAAAACCTGACCGTGGCAATTCTTGCACCCTGGTGGCCCATGGGAAACGCCGCTGGCAAGCTGTATGGCTCAGGCCGCTGGGTCTCGATGCTTCTGTTAGCCATTCCATTCTATAGCTGGATTCTACTTGAAGCACTGCAACCGCTGGAGACTGGACTGGCTTATATCGGGTGGGCTGTCTTGTTCGGCTTCTTTGCTTATGGCACCGGCATCCGGGCCCAGATGCGTGAAAAGTTTGGTATAGTGGGCAACATGGCAGAAGATTTCTTTGCTGTGATGATGTACCCGCTTGCAGCCATGCAGATGGACGAGCAAATGACATATTCGTTTCAACTCCCCAGAGATGTTATAGAAGCTGGTGCTGCTAATAACGTGGCGTTGGATGCGATCAGCAAAGAGGAAGAAGCATTTAGTGGTATTCATAAGAGAGGGCCATCCGCTGAGTTTAACCACAAGAAAACTGAATATCTTTAAACAGGACAATCGCAAGGAACTGAACTTACACTTTATCAGGCTAACTCTTATTGAGAAATAGTTTTAGAATTATGTTCGATACATGCATTTAATAAAATTAGACTGGCAGTTGTAAGACAGACACACAAACAGAGACAGACAGACAGACAGACAGATAGAGAAAGAGAGATAGAGACAGACAGACAGAGACAAACAGATAGAGAAAGAGAGATAGAAACAGACAGACAAACAGACAGACAGACAGACGGACAGACAGACAAGAGAGAGAGAGAGAGAGAGAGAGAGAGAGAGAGAGAGAGATGACAAATGCTTTATTTGCATGACCTTGTGATTTGCAGGTATTGCTAAAGCTTTACATTAAACAGTAACTATTTTTACACTGATCACAACTACAGATACAACTAATATTACGGCTACATGCACAAGTAGAATAATACTGAGGAACTGAGGTTTAAAATTAGGTTACATGTACATCGGCAGCATTTCGGAGCTGAAAGCATCGTAATATGAATTTCGAAACTAAATACATGTACTAATTTGTAATTGTGTATTTGCAGATAGATAGACGTTTAGACAGGTAGACTAACAGTCAAGTGGATAAAAAGACAAATAAAAGTAGCGGCAAAATTAAAGGATTAAAAAAACCGCTTTTATCAAGGTTTTTCTGTTTTTAATAGTTGTTTTAACCTCAAAGCTTAAACACAATTTGAATGTGATAAACTAGTAACCCTTTTATTTGAACACGTTAAATTTCCCGGACTGTTCCGCCATATTTGTAATTTACTGCATTCAGTGTAGTGTGTTGAAGCTTGCTACCCACTGACTGAGTTGATCCATTTGGGAGACAGCTCAGGTACTAAAACTGAGAACATTTTCAGTTTGTGTACAAACGAACGTAATACCCTGGTGATGTTATTAAAGAACTGACTACAAGTCTGTTCAAGTATCAATAGCAATGTGAATTTAAATCTTAGGTTCCAGAATCTGCAAGATTTGAATTTAAGAATTGATTTTGTTGTTGTTGTTGTTGTATGCGTGAGTTTTCTTTCTGCTTGACCGTGAGTGAAATGATCCTTAAAGTTTGATGGGTCAGTTATATGGTTATGGGAATACAGTGAGAGTGAACGATGAGACAGCACATTTGTGCGCACTTATCGCTATGCAAATATAAGGCTGACTGAACATGTTTAAAATATTTTAAGCCGTTCGTATACTTTAAATTTAGACAATGTATCCCAGTTCTAGTGTAAGATTTTGTATTTACAAACCGTTGTGCAACAAACTATTGTTAGTTTAGAAAGCCTTGGCCATGACTCATGAACAAGGGCAGTAGTTTTAAACAGCTGTTATTCAATAGTTGTTATCCGACATGCTCTGAAAGATGTTGCTACTGAAATATTGTAGTTAAAAGGGATTTTATGGCTAATTAACTTGAGCAGTAATAAATACGTAATTTTTTTGCCTTACTGTGTTGGCTTTATTTTCAAAACAATTGTTTTACAAATGTATGAAAACCAAGCTGCTACAACTTTTTTTATCGTCCTCGTTTTCAAGTCTCGTCAACCGGCACAGTCTGGTTAAACACAAGTCTCGTCATTCTGCAGCGGCGCGAGTTGGTCTTGCACACGCGCAAGTTTCCGCGCGAAACTGTGCGTTGTACTATGACGGCTCTCCGTAGTGCTATCGGACAGGCCACACTGTTTTTGCTAGACGAACAAATATGAAAATGTACTCTCGACCACCGATTTTCTAAAAGCAGCTGACGAGAAACATAAATCAATTCTCGCTGGCCTTCATAAATTATATCCTTATTTTTTGATTCAATGAAGTGCATTTCAAGTGGACTTCCTTTGCTTTTGTCTAAAACTATTTCTTTATAACTGTTTATAATTATTTTTCTTCTCCATGACGTCGCAGTTAGTCAGCAGTATTGTGATGGCAATCAAGCTGTGAAAATTTTTGGCAAGTATTGGAATTTGCGGAGTGCAGTTACTCACTTATCGGGGTTTTATTCCGGCTGCCAATCATTGTGGGCGGGCTGATGAAAATACATGGGAGAAAGACAAAAAATACGCAGACTATCACGGGTGACTTTTTTTCTGATTAAGGCTTTGCATTTTCTAAAAATATGTTTTCTAAAAGCTTGTTTGGTTTTTGAAGTATGAATATTTCTTCCAGCTTGTCTTACCGCGTTTGTATGTGGGCAAACAGCTAATCATAACACAAGAGTCGGGGCGGAGAGTTATAGATTGATCCCAGCACTGGAGTTTCACCACGTGCATATAGTCGAATAATAAATTTTATTATATGGCTGACTGATTTCTCACGCTGTGATTGGTCAATTTCAGGTCCGTAAATAGCCGTACGGACCTCTAGCTCTTGATCACCTGTCAAAACGTCAAATGATTTCGTTCTTTTTCCGGAATAATCAACAAAGCCATATAATAAACATCTTATTAGCCTCGTTTGCTCGGTCCGTACGGCAAGTTATGGATCCTCGTTTTTTTCCTTCCTTGTTTTCATGGCCCGTGCGCTTCGCGCTTGGGCCATAAAAGGAAGGAAAAAAACACGGTCTATAACTTGCCGTACGGACATTGCACTCGGCTAATAAGAGGTATATACTTGCCTTATGGATGCGTCTCCATATGTTCTTTGATTGTTATTCTGTGCAAACTTCTTCAGTCCTTCAAAGAAATTTTTTAGAAAGGAAAAAAAGGAGTATGACTATGGACTATGTTAATTTGAAAGTATCGTTTAGAAACAAATAAAACTGTTGATTGCTTCAAATATGCATTGTATAAATGGTTTTCATCCGACGTCATAGAGACCATAATGGTGTAAATCAGAGAATAGATTTTTTAATCACCATTTGTTTTGCGTACCAACATGGCCCAGTGCCGTGTTTTTTTTTCAATAAAGCTTGGCTCTGCGAACGCGCTTTCGTATTCCACTGGTTATTGAACAATAACAGTAACAATAAAACATGTATATTCCAAAGTAACAATAACTGGCACTTTTTAACAATATGCTGTTGTGTGTTTGTTTGCGGATGGTCAGTTTTAATGTTAAAGTTTGGGTTACTTATTATATTGTCTTTTTATCCAATGGGATATTTTGTTCTCAGAGTAAAAGACGATTCCGTTTTTTCCTTCGTATCTCTTGGGATCAGTTCAGATGGAATAACCTAGTAAGTCCCAAGGTCGATACGGTAGCGTTTTGATAAATATCGATGAAATTGTGCTTTGAATCTACGAGAACAAAATGATGACAACATAAAAAATTCCTTTATTTTTTGTCTTCTTCATAATTTTAAAGTTGAATTTAAAACAATGTAAAGTTGAATTTTTAAAAAAACATTGTAAGTTTGTCAACTTCAAGAGCTGGGCACGCAGCTCAGCTTTTCACTTCATCTGTTGACTTTGCATTTCAACCAAATACAGAAATCATGTCTTTTGCGCAGTTGATCAACATCCCGGATGTGTTGCTGCTGCTAATAGACTTGTTCAGAGCCACCTCCACCATGATTACTGTGCCAGAGGCTTGGAAAACTAAGGAAGTGCATCTGACAAACTCTAATGAATTCCAACAGAACCACGAAAATAATTCGAAAATATTGTTTTCAATATTCAGATTCTTGTTGTCTTATTGAACATTAATAATGTCGCTGTCCAAATACAAGCACTTTCACAGCCATTTTTCATCAAGTGGGCCGCGACAACTTGGCAATATTAACTGTTTCACTCTTGATTTCGTGCTCGAAAGTAAATTATTGATAAAATAGAAAACTCTTGATAAAGTAGAACTGGGAGTAGAAGATAGGGTTTCTAGAAACAAAGGGCAGGTAATTGGATTCTGTAGGGATATTGAAATTCACAATTACTATAGAAAACTAGCTTCTTTTAATTACATTTGCATAACACTTGAACTGGAAGCAAGTTGAAAAGAACAATAGACTGATATTTGCTTTATCTTATCTGAATCTCGTTTTAAATTGTTTACTTTTTCTGAGTTACACCCAGAGATACAAACCTGGTCACTGTGTCGACCAAAGAGGTGCTTGTAGAAACACAGATTGATCTGCACACGCGGGAAGGGCCCCTATAGATTTTTTACAAGAGTCAAGCTGAGAAGCTCAATTGCGACTTGTTGCGGCTGTTGGCTTAATGCATAGTAGCACTCAATTATTAGTCGTATAAAATCAATTCAATGCCTTTTCAAAGACGTCCAATGAGGTGCTTTTAAAAACAAACCCTAATTCACCCACTCAGCCACAAGCGTGCATTTTCGGGCGTCGTGCTCTCAAGTACATGATGGCAGAAGCTCAAAACGACGAAAATGGTGTCACAAAATGCCGCACTTTTAAGTTTAACATCGGTCCTTTGCGTGTTAACTTCAATCCAGTTGTTACACTGGTCTCGGCCATCATCGTCTGGGCGTTCGTTATATTCTGCTTGGTGTGGACCGACATTGCTGCCGACAGGATGCCCAAGTGGCAGGCCTGGGTTACAGCCACCTGGACGTGGCTGTACATCGGGACACAGGACGTTTGGTTTGCTTTTATCGTGGTGGTTTACTTTTCCAAGTACTCCAAACTCAAGCTCGGAAAACAGGACGAAAAGCCCGAGTTTAGCGATGGTTCTTACTTCTGCATGCTGTTTGCGGCGGGAATTGGAGTTGGCTTGTTTTACTTCGGCGTGGCGGAGCCGATCTACCATTACGCACCGGCTGAGTACGGCAACCGTTACTGGGGAAGGTATGTATGTGTTCATTCTAAGCGTTATATGCACCTATGTGTACTTGAGAGGCATGGCAGCCCTAACGTATATGTTTATATATACTTATATTTAAACGGTATACACAGTTACATTTGCTCTAAATCCCATGTTTGTAAATCGGTCTTTAAAGAGCTTTTTGGATTAAATGGGCAACATCAAGACTATTTAAATCGCGTTCTTGAAGGGTTTTATGTTTTTATCGCACTACCGAAGTTTGGAGAGTGCACCTGCCTTCAGTGTAACAGGTAGGAGTCATCCTTATCGGCCAATTTCAGTCAAAACTGTTAGCTTATGCTACCGAAACTGTTTTGTCAACAAAGGTTTGTGGAAGCGTTGAATATTGAAATATCCCCAGAGAAATGCAAATTGACTCGTAAAGCTTGTGAAAGTATTAGCTTGTTGTTTTTCTTCAGTTAGTAGCAGCATTTCGCAATCAGTGCGTTAAAAAGACGACTTTTCTGTAGTATGCTCTTGTAACTCATGAATTAAGGGTACCTGAAATGTTCGAGAAAGTTGTAGTTAAAACGAGTTGAGTGAATCACAAACACGAGAACTATGGAAACCAGATTAATTTAGAACTCATTATTTGTTTTGCAGTCAGCTGCACAAACACTCGGCGCCCGATACCTCACTATTTGAGAGCAAGGCCCGGGTTAAAGGCGATCTTAGCATGCGTCGAATTAACTTACACTTCAAGTGGACCGAAATAAATAAAGTTCGATTTTTGAGTCAAATATCAAACTTAATTCAGTCGACCAAAATCCAGTCGCTCTTTTGCCGTTCTAACCGACACCTCGATTTAATTGGGATAATCTTCGAACTTATCATGCGCTCAATTGTTGAGATTAGTTCGACGCGAGCTAAGATTGACGTTTGACCCGGGCCTTAGTGTTCTCGGTTCTAACACAGACGAACTTTCCTAGCCCAAAATATGGGTCAGTACTGTAAAAACAGAGATCACTAGAATGTTGTGTTACTTTGTTTTGAAAAGCTTTTCTCGTATCATGAATTCACACAGTTCGAAATATTGTAAAACACTGATCGGCATAATTTTTTTTATTAAGGATTTATTGATGCGCTTAAAAGGTGCGTATTTTTTAGGTTTGTGTATGAGAAGTTCCATGCCGTTTAGCACACCACCGAGTCTTTACTTGTTATTATGACGACAGCTTCAGTTGTGAATTTTAGCATCCAGTTGTACGTGTCTCAAAAACATTCAAAACCTTCATTAAAACCAAACCATCAAATACTATCATTTAAAACCCTTTAAAAAAGAAAGCATCCAGTCACACTCGATTCACCTACGGCAACATATCACTGCAGTAGCAATGTACGTGTTTTATAATCATTTTTTTTTCAAAGACCACTTTTAAACATGCTCCAGTGGTAATGAATAAAATAGCCGGCAGAATACCACAAATGTATGTAAACTTGGAACGGGACCTCCACCTAGAGATATTGCACATGGCCACTGGGGCATGTTATTATTGTTTGGATAGAGTTTGTAAAGTTGGCCAGTGGCAGAACTAGCAATAATTGGTGTTGAGCAATTGTTGCAATTTTGTCTCGTTCCCTGGTTCTTTGGAGCAAACCTGTTTCGGAATAGATCAACAGCTCAGTTTTACCTCGTAGATTTTTCCAAGTTAAGCTAAACAGGTTCTTGTGTAAATAGTGCTAACCAGGAAATTAGGATAAACAGGTTCTCAAATAGCCAATAGGTTCTTATTTTCATAGAAAAAAGCGGTCCATTTTGGGTTATTTGTGTTAAAATTCTGCAAAAATGATCTCCAAATGACAGTGTCAGCACTTACAGGTACAATGAATGTAATTTACGACTTAAACAAAACATCGTATAGACATACAGTGTGTTATTATGTTGTTTTCCTGAATGATATTTCCGGGGTTCTGTGCCATTTTCATTACTTTGTGAATAAATTATTTTCTTTGATTTTTAATGTTTAGTTTTGTCGTTCTTTGATAAATGGAGAGCCTGCTTTTAAATTCTAGCATAAACAAGTTCTTATGTAATGGGTGTCTAAATCGATATTTTTTTTTTAGCCAAACAGGTTCTTAAATTCTAGGTTCTTATACGCGGAGGTTTTACTGTAATAGGAATAGCTCAAAACGTATTCCATATCGAACGTTTGCGAAAAGCATATTTATGCCGCGTGCTTTAGTTTCAAGGCTTGTGCTACTTTGTACAAATATGTGCGATTACGTCAAAATCCTTGAACCCCCTCCATGGGTACATGCTCGTCGGCGAATGCCGGGACAAAACAAACTGCTTTAATTTTGTCAAACCACAGGCATCTTATTAATTGGTGTGTCTTTTTGGCAAAGACGAAACAGATTGCATCCTTCGGGTTTTCGTAAACTGTTTTCGGACCTGTTTGCAAGACGTTAAAAAACAGCTACGACCGGGTTAAGGCGGCAGCAATAGAAACCGGTAACATTGCAAATAAGAAGAGAGGCGATAAGTCATTCTTGGAATTAAAATCAGATTTGTTTAAAGATATTTTAAAACGGGCCGGTAAATATCTTGAATCGTTTTAAACAAATCAATTCCAACCTTTATTTGGTACACTTTAGGGTACAGTATAACTGACCTGTTGTTTCGATGTACAGTAAACATGATTATTTAACTTCATCATATTTTAAGAGTAACTAAACTTGTTTGTTCTTATTAGATACAACGACAATCAGCGAGCCCAAGATGCGCTGAACCTGACCATATTCCACTGGGGCGTTCATGGATGGATCGTGTACACGCTCATCGGTCTGCTGCTGGGAGTGCTGGCCTTCCGGAAGAACCTTCCAATGACCATGCGCTCCTGTTTCTACCCCCTGGTTGGTGACAAGGTCTTTGGCACGCTTGGTGACATCATCGACATTCTCTCCGTTGTTTGCACGATGTTTGGGGTGTGCACGAGTCTCGGACTGGGGGTGATCCAGCTCAACACGGGAATGAACCGCATGAACAAGAGTATTGAAATGAGTAAACAGAACCAGGTGATCATCATTTGGGCGGTCACAGCGCTTGCTACAGCTTCAGTTGTAAGTGGCGTAAAGCTTGGGATCAGGCGTCTCAGTGAGATTTGTTTCTCCCTGGGCATGTTCCTGTGGATGGTGGTGTTCTTCCATGACGACACCTGGTACCTTCTCAACGTGTTCACCCAAAGCTGCGGTTACTACCTACAGTGGATCATTCAGCTGGGATTCCACACCGATGCCTTCGCTCAAGCTGGTAATGCTCCTGACAAGAAAGAGAACTCGGCATGGATGAATGCCTGGACCCTGTTTTACTGGGGATGGTGGATCTCCTGGTCACCATTTGTAGGAACATTCATCGCCAGAATCTCCAGAGGTCGCACAATCAAAGAATTTATCACGTACACTCTAACGATACCGTGCATTTATTCAATCATGTGGTTTTCGGTATTTGGAGGCGCCGGATTACGAATGGAACGA
Source organism: Umimayanthus chanpuru (assembly GCA_025448255.1). Taxonomy (NCBI): domain Eukaryota; kingdom Metazoa; phylum Cnidaria; class Anthozoa; order Zoantharia; family Parazoanthidae; genus Umimayanthus; species Umimayanthus chanpuru. The sequence goes on along the minus strand of JAOEJI010351868.1, from coordinate 1,950 downwards.
AACGCACAGAATGCCAACATCACGTGCAATTCTTCATTAGGCGGCAAGGACTCCACCGAGTCGTTTCATGGTCTGTACCGCCTTTCCTGCCGTTCCTCGACCAGCATGTGGTTTGATCTGATGGATCAGTATGGAGGACTGGGACCCTTCCTGTCCGGGTTGTCCCTTGTTGGCTTGATCTTGTACTTTGTCACCAGCTCAGACAGCGGCTCTCTTGTGATTGACAGCTTGTCAGCCAATGGACACCCAGACCCCCCTGTCTTGCAAAGGGTCTTCTGGGCATTAACAGAAGGTGCCACCGCTACTGCTTTGCTTTGGAGTGGGGGGAAGAAAGCTCTGTCAGCCCTGCAAGCAGCTTCAATCTGCTCGGGATTGTTTTATACCGTGATCCTGAACTTTGTCGTTGTGGCAATGTGGAGATTGCTGAAGGCCGAGGCAGGAGAATTGGATCTCAATACACGTCACTTCTACTTTGGCATACTCGATATATTCTACAGACCCAACGGCAGACGACTATGCAATTTATTGATTGCAGTCGTTGCACCTTGGTGGCCAATGGGGAATGCTGCTGGCAAGTTAAATGGTTCCAGCCGTTGGGTGTACATGCTTGTCTTAGCTATTCCGTTCTACGGCTGGGTTGTTCTGGAAGCTCTGCAACCTTTGGCGTCTGGGCTGGCCTACGTTGGATGGGCTGTTCTATTTGGTTTCTTTGCCTACGCAACTGGCATCCGTTTCCAGATGCGTGAGGAGTTTGGCATAATTGGCAACATGGGAGAAGATTTCTTTGCTGTGATGTTGATGTACCCCTTTGCAGCCATGCAGATGGAGGAGCAAATGTTGATAGTTGAGGCGGAAACCAAAGATGTGGAAGGTGACAATAACTTCTCACTGGAGCGCGTGGGCGAACCTAACGATAACGATGGCACGTACAAGAGACGACCTTATGACGAAAGCCAGGCTACTTTTGTTACAACCATGTGAACTGTAATGGTAGTGTTTGGCGCTTTATTTTAACACTGCTGGTTATTTTTCTTTTTTCTATTGACCAGTTTCGGTTTGCTCTGACTTGACAAATGTCGAGACATGATTTATTATTGCTTTAAGTAAATTGTTTTTGTTGCTGCAATATCTGGAACAAAGGGTTTCAAATTAAACCATCTGTTTAAATCTGTATTCCTGGTGGTTTTCTTTATCAGAGATAACTGGAGAATGTTTTTTCAACACAATTTGTTAACGAATTGTACCTTTCTAGCTCAGCATTTCCGAAAATTTCATTTTGGAATTCAATTGAGGTGTTTACTTGCTATTTTTTTTAGATTATTGTGAAACGTTTGCTTTCGTTTCTATTTGTGCACACGACTGGCTTTATTGTGAATGTTGGCTAGATTCATTTTCGAAGAATGAACTGCTTTGTTATACTACAAAAAAACCCTACTTCTATGCTAGTATATAATCACCGGTATTACCCACTTTAGAGTAGTATAAACTGCGTGCAAACCTATGAGTAAATAATATTCAGGTTATTATCGATATACTTTAGAACATGCATTTGCTAAGCATGAAGGAATATAAACTTTCCACTGTGACCACCAAAGCTCATCAAAGCCACATGATAACTTGTATTGTACGCAGCGTATTGTATACTTTCATTGAACGTGTAAGGGAATGAATAAACCTATTTTGTGATTTAAATGTGTGGTGGTATTTATGATCGATGATGGTAAGCTAATTCTAGAGAAAAACCTTTCCACGGTTTCATGGAAGCTGTCTGTGTGGTTCAATTCTTGCAACTTCTCGTCTTTTTTGATTGAATGGGTTTTCTTTTCATGGAAAAGTTTTTAGCTAATGATATTCAGAATTGCAGGAAAATGTTAATTTCAAGAGTTTTGATTGGAATACACAGCAGAAGGGGGGGGGGGGGTCTGAGCAAAATAGCCAAAATGTAAATTT
>JAOEJI010351757.1:0-10754 GCA_025448255.1 Umimayanthus chanpuru | reverse complement strand
CCGGAAACAATGCCAGTTTTTAAATTGGGTTGACTTAAACAATACACAACTTGCAGGCAGTATAGAAATAAAATGGTTATTCATGTTTTATTTAAAGTGCTTGCAGTTGTTATACAATTCAGTCATAGTTGCCAAGTCCCATGCATTTTGCTTTATTTCTCACACAATCTTGCACATTTTCAAAAGTTTATTGAGACTTTACCGGCTTAATCTTTATTAAAATGCTGTCTTTGGCCTAGAACCAAGTTGATGTAACTCAACACACTCGGGTGTGCCATGTAGAGTTTCAAGAAAAGCTCGCACCTGACATTCGAAAACTTTGCAACTATGTGCAGTTAACCCTTTTAGCCCCATACTCGACAAATGATGTGTTGCTAAATTCTCCTAAATGGTATCCATACTTTCCTTTTAAGAAGTTTGGGAGAATTCAGCTTTTCATATTGGATAGCTTCCCGTGTAATCAATTCCTATATTCTCACAATAAAACAATCTGTTTTGCTATTGTAAGGAGAAGATGGATGTTGATAAACGTGCTGGTGCTGAAAGGGTTAAAGAATGGCTGGGTCACAGCAGATCAGTTACACTGTAGGCTCGTAGCACTTTACTTTCTATTAGAAACTTCTAGTTCTAATATTGTGTGCGATATAATTTTTCATTTACTACATTTGTATATATCTACTTTGCACCTACACTGTAACCACCTTTTTTTACACAAACCCACCTCGATCTCCTTTGCTATGCTGCGGATGCGTGTGATTAGCCTCCAAAAGCAGCCGCCTTATTTCCTTCTGTTGTAATTTATATGGATTGTAACGAAATAAATTGAAATTGAACCGCATTCGCTGTGTAAAATATTCATTATGAAAACAGCAGAAAACAAAAGGAGTTCCGAGCGTGCTGATTTGTTTCACTTTCCAGGAATCAATGTCAAATACCGGAACTTAAAAAAGACTTTTCAGGAAGCAAACAAACTCTGATGAACACGTGCATTTTAGTTTCGATTTTGAGTCATGTCTTGATCACCGCGTGCTTGCTCAATGTTGCACAACGATATCCTAGGCAAATAAACTTAACATTCCAGGAAAATGTTAATTAAACGAATGCTGATATCAGGCGAAAACAGAGGTTAAAACAAAAGCTCAACAACTGATAATTGCAAATGAAAGTTCTTTCCCCTACATAACTGTACATGTGACTGCGAACGCCATCTGTACGAAATACGACAGCAGTGTCTTGCAAACTCAACAATGGTTTTCATTTATTTAGGGGCACATTCACGCCTGCTTCACACGACACAAAAAAAACCCCCGAAGACATATACAACCAAAACAGAAAAAACCTTCACAAATGAACGGATTAACTCTATAAAAAGATATGACTGATTTAAAATAAGATGACGTATTCGAGTATTTTAGTCCTGTTGTTTAAAAGAAGAAGTGAGGCAAGGGAAAGTCCTTTTATGACTCGCATTTGAAGGCACTAACAGGAAACCTTTCTACTCTCCGCAAAGTCGCTTTAGTATGGCAAGGTACGCACAATTTCTGTCGATCCTAATTCACGTCTTTGTTGGACAAGCGGCGGCCGTATCTTACCAAGTGGTGAAACCACACTGCCCATTTCTAGCAGAAGCAAACACAAATATCGTCTTGTCTGCTGAGTACAGTTACACCCTGCACAATTCCATAAGCCAAACCCTAGCGGGTCCGGTGAGCTCCTCTATATGTGACAACCAAGGCCACTGCAATAGCGGATCCAACCACTGGGTAGTCGGCCCATACGAACATAAGACCATCCGCGGTACGATTTACTTAACAGTGGCATACAGAACAAGTGATATCGGCAAATCCATCGTGGTTGCTGCCCAAGTACAGCTGGCTGGAAGAATTTACGGTACAGGATCAGGGACCTGCTCATTTGCTGTTGTGCGTGGGCGAAGTGAGTTTTAACTGGAAAAACAGTCGACTGAAATACACTCTTTTCCATAAGAAACAGCTTTTATAAAATCGTTAAGGCTATACAAGGGCTACATTCATATAACTTAGTGCTAAGGTGAAAACATACTGCAGGCAAACATAATACAGAACATATTTTGGTCCATATGTCTATTACGTCGAACAGTGTAAAGTAAACAGCACAGAACTGGATGGAACAGTTTTGGAACCGCGCATTTAAACAGTATAGCAATTAATGTTGTAATGCGATTATTTTTCGCCTACTGATGTCCTGGTCGAGTATGCATCATATTGCAGTGATATATTATTTACAACACGTGGCTGACGAACATTTGAAGTACATTCTCATATTCTAATCGTACAGTCTTGACTCAGCCTCAGCTAAAAAAAAAAAAAAATTGGGCTTGCAGTACACCATCGGTTTTCTTTGGAATTAAAGGAGGGAGTGATAGATGGCAAGACACACAGGCAAATAGACCGACAGACAGACGAACAGGAATATAGATAAATAGATGGATGGATGGATAAATGGATGGGTTAATAGATAGATAGACAGACAGACAGACAGACAGACAGACAGACAGACAGACAAACAGACAGACAGATATATAGATTGATAGATAGATAGATTGATGGATAGATTGATTGATGGATAGATAGATAGATATTGATAGATAGATAGATTTTAGAGAGAGAGAGAGAGAGAGAGAGAGAGAGAGAGAGAGAGATAATAACTGGCTCTTATTAAAAATCAATTTCAACTGACTAATACTTCTTTAGTACTAGTTTTAATAACAAGTGGACTAAAAAAAGATCAAAAAGCGAACTTAAATTTGTTTTACTGAATCTACGGCTTATCACGTGTTCAATTGACGTCTAAGAAGCAATACAACAACTTTATTTGCTTATTCTATAACGTGGTCTCACATAACAGGATTCTCGAGCGTGGAATTCTCGGAAAAACGGAAAGTTTAATGAAACAATGTAGCGGGATTAATTAGGGAAACCCCCCTTTTTTGTTATGCGTTGCACTAATAAAGTGTGGGAAAAACAAATGTGCCACGGACTATATTCTATTGTGTTAATTATCACACAGGGTGCGTCTTTTTGTTTGACATCACCGACTTTCTGTTTTAACTCTCTCAAACCCAAACACGCCATATGACGAACTGCTGAATTCTCCTAAACTGTCTCTATAGTTTATTTGCAAACAGGTTGGGAGAGTTTTGTTTTTCATGTAAGAAAAATTGCTGTGTATGATCATTTGCTATATTCTTCTTACCAAACAACTTATTTTGTGTAGATAATGTAAGGAGAATTTACATACCGACAAACTGGCTGGAGACGAAAGGGTTAAAAGTGATAATAGAACAGTCAAGAAAAGAATTATTTCAAGCGTGCAACAGTTGTAATACAATGACTTCCCAGCAAATCAGGCAAAATAAATGAATGAAACTCACTCCGGCATAACGTAAACACCATAATTTAGAGTCACGTTCCGGTCGCCTGATGCTTGCTCAAGATGCAACTAATCCCGCACAACAAAATTCCAGGAAAATGGCAATTCAAGCTGATATTTAGCGAAGACAATAGTGACAACAAAGAGCAAAAGTTAACAACCGATTTTTTCACAGAAAACATAATTGCGATCGTGAGGCCGTCCAACATAAGAATCAAGCTAACAACGCTTTGCGAATTCGACTAAAATTTTCATTAATATTCAAGGCACTTTCACGCTTGTTTCACATGAATAAAACAAACAACAACAACAAAGAGGGTGAAGCAGGCTGCGGGCAAGAACAGAACAGACAAAATCTGACCCCTTTATTAACTAAGCAGTAAAACACTATAAAAGGGCACAAATTTAAAATAAGAAGATGACATTTTAAGTGTCACATATTTAGAATAAGAAGATGATATTTTCGGATTCTTGAAGCAAATGGAAAGTGAAAGTGAAAGTCGAAGTGAGGCGAGGAGACGCATTTCCTGACCAACATTTGATGTACTCTCCGCATTCACCACAGTATGGCAAGGTACGCACAAGCTGTGCTGCTCCTGATCCCAGGTAATAAGTAAGTTATGAATGAGTCCTGAAGTTAACCTCCACGCGCTCGGTAGAGCACAGACGGACTGAACAGTCGCTATTAACTATATTCTTTAGAGGTTTTAAACAGCAAGGTCCACTTTATATTTCCAACTATTCAAGACTAGTGTTATGGCCAATATGTAGCTCAGGAATCTTACAATGGCACTTACTTACGCAACTTATATACTCGCACTATTTATTGCATCTGGAATCAGTTACCAATATCAACCAAATCTTCTACCTGTCTTCTCAGTTCGGAACCTAGTTGGACTGTGTAATCTAAATTGGTTGCCAATGCAACAAATGTATATAGTGTAGACTTCAGTAGTTTTAAAGTCTTTAATATTTTGCATCATTATTAGTTAATTACTAGTTATTATATATTACCATTAGCATGAGTTAGTTATTATCTATATTACTATTAGTATTAGTTAGTTAATAGTTATTATATAGTTCCATTAACATTGTTAGTTGTTACGTATTACCATACTTTTAGCATATTCGACCACTTTTATCATGAGCCCATGGGTATGGCTCGGGAAAATGGGCAACCACTCTCTGTATAATCGACTCTAAATAAACTATTATTTCTACTATTATTCTTATTATTCAAGTCATTGTTGGACAAGCAGCCACAGTTTCCATAGCGGTGAAACCACATTGCCCACTTCAAGTGGAGGCAAACAAGAACATCTACCTGGATGCTGCGTACAATTACACTCTCAATAATACTGGGAGTCAAACACTCACAGCTCTTGAGCTCTACGACTTATGTGACAACCAAGGTCACTGCGACACAGGCGCCTACCACGAGTCGGTCAAACCCCACAAGAGTCAGAACATCGAAGGAAAGTGTTTCTTACCGGTAGAATACAAAACAAGTGATGTCGGGAAACAGATTGTGGTTACTGCCCGAGTACAGCTATCGGGAGGTTTTACAGGCGCAGGATCCGAGACCTGTTCATTCTCTGTTGTTAGGGGCCCACGTGACCTCGAGGTTTGATTGGCAAACACTCGTTTGAAATGAACAGGACTGCGCAGCGTCTGATGATAGGTGATGAAGTACATGCAAAGCTGACAACAGCACCAAGTGTGATTTCATAGAAAAGAAATAGAACCTGAATATGAAGTAAGCTGGAATAATAGCTGGACTAAATTGTAGATTATCACTTGAAAATTTAAAAAAAGTCAAAAACGGTAAAACTGTGGAGTGGAGTGCACTATTAGTTGGGTCAAATATAAACTCGATTCTACGACTGGAACAATCTGTCATAAATTTAAATAGCTGTACACTGTTGCTAGAGGCAAGGGTGACCGTTGCGGTTTTACTAATGGATAACAAAAAACAAACAACACATCTTTTTCTCACATTTACGGACCTTAATGATTTTACAAATAAACAAAAAAAAAATGAGAAAAACGTTTGTACTGTCGGTTCATACTTGGTAAGACTATCAAGAATTTCATTCTTTCCTTAAATACCCACCTCACACTGAGTCATGCCATCGCAAGATAATTAATTGCTTCAAATTCCATTTACAATCTTTCAACTTTACAGATTATGGTTATTCTAGAGTTTCTTAACATTCGCAGAACTTTCATTCTTACCGAATTAGAACTTGACACATGCTGTTTATGTCGCAACACGCACATGCCGAGTCTTAATTAGATCACCTGATGCATGCTCAAGATGAAAGTTCCAGGAAATTGCGATAAAAATTCCAGGAAAAAGGCAATAAAAACTGATATCCAGCGAGGAACAAAATTAAAGCTAAAATTGATTTCTGCACCAGAAAGTGCTTCATCAAACACAACTGTGATCGTGAGCACCATTAGGATAACAACGTCTTGTAAACTCCACAAAAACTTTCATTCATTCCGAGGCACATTCAAGCTTGGCACTCGAAAAGCAAAAAAAACCCAAAAAAACCCCAAAGTGAACACAATTACAAAGAAGCAGGCTGCTGGCCAAAACTTTACATAACAAACAAAATCTGATACCTTTGCAAATGAGCGGAGAAAACTCAAGGACACCATAAAAGGACACAAAATTCAATAAGACGATGACGTCTTCGGATATTTTGGGGCTTTTAAATCAGATAGAAATTAAAAGACGAAGTGAGGTCAGGCTGGGTGCATTTGCTGACTTACATTCGAGGTGCGAACGTATTTACTCTCCGCAGTCACTACAATATGGCAAGATACCCTGAGGTTGTGCTGCTCCTGATTCACGTCTTTATTGCACAAGCGCCGGCCGCAGCTTACATAGTGGTGAACCCACACTGTCCATTCCAAGCGGAGGCAAACAGAAACGTCTACTTGACTGCTGAGTACAGTTACACCCTCAACAATCCCGGGAGCCAAACCGTGACAGGCCGTGAAGACATCTCCTTATGTGACAACCAAGGCCACTGCCAAACAGGGTCCAACTACCGGTCAGTCCAATCCCATAGTAGTAAGGCCTTCAGCGGTACGATTTTCTTAGCAGTAGCATACAAAACTAGTGATATCGGGAAACAGATCATGGTTACTGCCCGAGTACAGCTATCAGGAGGTTTTATAGGCACCGGATCTGGGACCTGTTCATTCTCTGTTGTTAGGGGCCCACGTGACCTCGAGGTTTGATTGGCAAACACTCGTTTGAAATGAACAGGACTGCGCAGCGTGTGATGATAGATGATGAAGTACATGCAAAGCTGACAACAGCATCAAGTGTAATTTTTTCGACAAACGACTAGAACTTGATTATGAAGAACGATGGAAATAACTTCACGTTAGTCTTCACTGTAGTAACGTACAGTAAAGTAAGGTATGAGCTTTCTATAAAACTAGAGCCAGTGTTTATACTTTTAGTATCACAGCGTTAATGACTTCAGAAACAAAAAAATAGACTGGAGTTGGCCAGTACTAAAAACCGGCCGCATGTATTATATATAGTATTATCCATTAGTCTAACTTTTTAGATAGACAGCTAGAACTTGAATGTGAAGTGAGATTGTAACAACCTCACTTTTCTGAACTTTAGTAAGAGTACAATATAGTGCAAGCTCTTTCTATAAAACTATAGTGCCAATACTAATACACTCTTAGTATCAGTACGACTACTATACTACTATAGATTACCAAAGGCTTTTTCTGATTGTTTTTGCTTTTGAAAAACAAGTAAAAGACATATAACTATTATACTAGACTAGCTAGTATTACAGAATGATACAGTATTACATTAGTAAGAACAAACTATGATCAATTTAGCCTGACAATTACTGGAACCATAATCTGGAATTCACTCGATAAAGAATGCGAGAAGTTATCTAGACGGTCGTTCAAAAAACATTAAAAAGTGATTTTGTGATTCTCTATTGATGCTATTTACATCTACCCTTTTCTATGTATCTCCTTTTTCAAATTTGCTTTTGATTCCGACCCTCCAAATGTTTAGATAAACTTCAGTTTCAGTTTCAGTTGAGACTAGTGGTAGTCTGACTTGATTAGTCCATACTATTTTTAGACTTGCCAGTATCAGTTAATTTTCTAACTCTAAATTATTATATACATGTAACTACTAAGATACAAAATAAACTGTTGTTGTTGTCAGAGCGAAAACTGAGTTCAGTACTTAAAAAACCCCGCATACTATTAGGGTTAAAATTGAGTGCCAGTGTTATCTGTTCTGAACACCAGCAATGTTCAGCATAGTAATGCACGCTCTCTCTGTACATTTAGTGCCGATGTTTATACTGCGTTAATGAATTAAGAATTAAAAAAATAAGCTGAAGTTGACAAGTACTTTAACTGAAAAAACGCATGTTAGATCAACCGTTTTACTATATGTGAAGGGCCTTTCGATCATCCCCACCCCTCCCTCCCCTACTTTCCGCCCTTCCCCAAGCTCTGTTTCATAACATTTTCTCTATTTCCTCAAATTTCCAATAGATAAACTGCGTAGCCGCAATAAAAAAAAATTGCTAAGAGTTCAAACGTTTTCGACTTAAAAGTAATCTTCAAGGTTTGTTTAGTCGCGTCGTTTTCTTGCATTTATAGGTGTATTATGATAGTTCCACGGGCAAGAAGTATATGAAATGTGTGTTAATTTCCTTGTTTCGAAATGGCTTTACTGAGAAGACAATGTTGAATGTTAGTAAAATAGTATGGTCTACCCGACTACCAGTTGAAGCATCTTCAATATGTCCAACCTATTCCCAGTTGCCGCTGAATACAACGACTATAGACTCGTTTTACAGGGTTCGCTTCATCGATGTTAAATATTCGTAAATTCCAGTGTGGATATGAGATATTCACAACTCTGTGTATTGTTGGAGATTCAAATCTCGCCGGTATTTATGTAGGTTCAACACCAAGTTGAGGTTAACCCTGTAAAAACGAGTCTATATAGTCATTGTAGTCAGCGGCAACTGGGAATAGCAAACTGGTATATTGTGCCGCACGCCTGATCCACCAAGCTAAAGTCAGCAACTACGACACACGACTGTTCAAAGCATCACACTGGCTTCCTGTTAAAGACCGTGTATTCTTCATGATATGCCTTATAATTTTTAAGGCCCCGTACGGTTTGGTCCCCGCATACATCAGTCACCTGCTAAACGAATACTCGCCTAAAGAACCCGGCTTGACATTGTCTGCAAAAACTCTTTAGCTCTCTGTCCCTTTGACTAACTCAAGGGCACAGCGATCCACTGCAGATCGTGCGTTTTCAATCTGTGCTCCAAAACTCTGGAACAGTTTACCGAATTATGTTCGTTCGTCAACCAGCATCGTCAGTATTAAGAGACACTTATCTACATTGTAATCATTTTTACTTTTAGTTTTTCCAACTTTAGCTTCTTTGCAATTTTTTTTACTATTATAGTTTTTCAATTTTAACCTCTGTTAGCCAGTGTCTTTGAATAGTTTCAAAAAAAGGCACTTTAAATACCCACTTATTATCAAGAAAGAAAGCGGAGGTTACCTTGTTCTCGTCAGTGACGAGTATATCGCTTCCCCGGGGTTTCAGTTCCACTTCCTGCATAGCACCAAACACATCGGTCTCAACGGAGAACGTCAGGTCGAACCCAAGGTCCGAGATACTGTTGTCAAGGATCCACTAAGAAAAAAAAAATCCGAAAATGTTACTCCAAAAAGAGGATTTTCATCTTAAAAACTAGCTTGCCTGAGACTGTCTTCTTTTTTCTACTTTTCTTTTTCTTCCTCTCCTCTCCTCTCCTTTCCTTTCCTCTTTCTTTTCCTTTCTTTTCTTTTCTTATTTCTTTTCTTTTCGTCTCTTCCCTTTTTCTCCATTCTCTTCCATTCTCTTCTCTTCCTTTCTCTTCTCTTAAATGTATCTTCTCTTCCTTTTTCTTCCCTTCCCTCCTCTTCTCTTCAAAAATCTTCTCTTCCGTCTCTTTTCTTTTTTTCTTTTTTCTTTTTTCTTTCCCTTTTCTTTTCTCTTTACTATTTTCCATATCGATGTTGTTAGTAATTATAAACAAGTTTAAAAAAGAATAGGTGAGTAAATGCATTAATATAATTTCCGTTTAGGTTTTGCATGAAATGTTCAAAACCGTCCAACTTTCCATCTGACACCTCAACTGAACGTTTAAACTCTTAGGTCAACCTCTAGTTCAAAAACGGCACTCCCGACTTCTAGTGTCTGCTTTCAACTTTCCTTGCTATCTTGGCATTATGCATGCAGCAGAAACATGATAAAGCATTCGTTAACATATCGGTTTTTCCTCTTACATTTTAGCATCAATGCGATTTTCGGCTTAACTCGTTGTTGACTGATCGTGGTTGGATTTCAGTGGGAATCTCACGTTACCCGTCATCACCTGTTCACCCCTAAGAGATTATCTAAAATTTGCACCTCAGACAGTCATTGAAAACTTTGTTTTACAAGAAACATTACAGTATTTAGTCTCGCTACTTTGGATTTGCTCCTTCTGGAATTCAAAAGAGACATCGCCGATTTTGTTCACTTAATCAAACACAAATCTGGCACCCTGAATGTTAACTTTAAAAGTATTTTGTACCCGACAGTTCCAGCTATTGAATCCGAAATTTTGACGCAAATAATGATTGGCCATATTTTCTCATAAACAGAACTATTTCAGCCAGTCACAGAGTCATATTTCCTATCAACCTCTGGAATAATCAGCCATGGAACCTTAAAACTACCTCTAATACACATCAGTTCAGACACTTCGTCAGTATTTACTTCAAGTTCAAGGATAAACTTCTCGTTTATCAGCCGCATAAAATTGTAAACTTGCGCGACACTGTACACAAACAAAAAAAACCGCGTAGAAGTTAGTGTTAAGGGACAGATCTGACATTGGTCACTGGGTAGTATGGTGTTACCTGCAAGTTCTTGGCGTATTCAGGGTCAATAGATGATACATCTTGGTAACTCACAGGAATGCCTACAGAGATAGGAATCAGAAGCTGCTGTAATATTACGTGTGTTTTGTTGGCAAGCAGATATAATTTCATGGCCATTTTCAGTTACGCTTAGCCACAAATATTCTGATATTCTTGAATATTCAAAGAAACCTGATATATTTAAAAATATATATTAAGAGTAGAACGTTTTGCAATTTTTCGAGATGTTTAATGCAGGAGTCAATATTAACCCCCACCCCCCCTCCCACCCCGGGACGAGGTGGGGCTTGGATAAATCCTACTGTCTAATCTGAACAAATGCCCCCACCCCTGGGGACACT